>CAMXCT020003228.1:0-72218 GCA_947184155.2 Cladocopium goreaui
TTCAGGACCCGTGCAGATGGATCAGCTCGTCCAGATGATGGGTCGCTTGGACAGGCCTGGGCAAACATCTCACAAGCTTTGTCGTGCGATCCTATACATGAAACTTGGCCAAGATCTTACCTTTCGAGCCTTGTCGCCTCAGCATCTCCAACTCTTTGTTCAGTTCGTTGGCTAAGGAAACGCACTCATGAGGAAGCGGACCCTTGGCTACGTTCGCTGTGGATTTGTGTGGGTTTTGCATCCAGCAGATGTTCAAGTGTTTTGGAGGGATTCTTCAACTCAGAATTGTGCTGATGTATTGCTGATGTATACAGCTGGCTCGTTCACAAGGAAGTGGCCCACCTCCAAAAACATGCAGCTTTCTGGAGTCTTCACATCAAGCCAGTGGCGCGACTTATTGTGATGGCGACTGACTCAGAGGTGGGGAAAGTTGAGGTATTGATGTTTGTTTATTTTTACCTGTATTTAAATTTATATTTGATATTTTTATATATTTATTTATGACTGTATTTAGTTAACCTGAGAGCAGTGGCAAGGGAAATCCGGCGACCTAGTCGTAGGTTTGATGCAGCTGATCCGAACGGCAAGGACGTGAGTGGGAAGTACCAGGAGCTGTTGGAGCTGGAGATCAAGAATCGGAATGCCGCAGCTCCCGAAAACGTCAGCAATGAACAAGCTGCTCGGTCAAGTTTCAGGGACCTTTGAATGTTGTTTGGAACATCCAGAATCTTGGAAACAAGAATGTCCCCATCGAGAGATGTTTTCAGCCGCTGCTTTACCGCGTAAAAAATTGGAAAACGAGAAGGTTCAAAATCGCGCCTAGCCAGGCCACTCACAAACAAGCAGAGATGTGGCCGCACTCTTTTCAGTTTCAAAAGCGGAGCTGGGGGATTTCAGAGCGCCTCGGTGTTCTTAGTTGCAAGAAATCTTGCACTTGCCCTTTCAAAGCTCGATTTTACCAGTGACCGGTGCTGTTTCTTGAGGACAACGAGGTAGACAAACAGCTACAGTGAAGTGATTTTAGATGGCATCCAAGGGCAGAGGCAGCTTCAAAGCAGCGAAAAGTGGAGTCTCCAACCAAGAACCATGTGTTTCAACAGATTCAAAGCAACTTGGCTGTCCAACTGCAGGATGCCCTGGATGGGCCCTGGATGGGACAGCGACAAGCAGAAGTCAAGTCATGCAGGGGGAAAGGCCATAAGACACTGATTCATCAGGTTTTCCCAATCTCATACTTGCCATATCTTGCCATGGTTGAGGTTCTACTCCGGTCGCCATCAATTTGGAGATGCCCTCATTCCCAGATCTTCCCAAAGTGATGACACGGCAAAGTGTGCAGCTGGGGGTTGCCTTCTTAGCATATCTTTTCACGATTTTTCACGCGTTCCTGGCTGTCACACAGTAGCCAGCACCCTGCACTGTTGCCGCATCTAAGCCCATTTTGAGATGGCACTTTTGAGGTGGGATACCTCATTGAGAATGACGACCGGTTCAGGTGGGACCAATTTCCGGAATCAACAAGTGCTATACGTACATAAAAATTATATATATATATGTGTGTGTGTCTTTATTTTATCATATTATATGTAACGTAGATAACATATACAACATTTATTTTATAACTTGAATACATATGCATTACATGCTAGAATATCTTGGGGGCAGATGATTTGCATCGTTGCAGTTGCTGTCACTTCAATACTGACCAGGCACGTTGTGCAGCTGATTGGTCCACCAACTGCCATCCTAGAGCTGCTAGGCAAGGGAAGGCAGGAAAGAGGGACATCGGGCGACCATGACATTGGACAAACACACGTCAGATGAGGCAAGCCTTTTGAACTGACAATGATAATCTATGGCAATAAGCAATGATAAGCACATATGTCCATAAATCATATAATAATCTACAATTGTATGTGTATATATATACATGTCATTTAAATACACGCGCACACACACACATGTATATATATATATATAGATAGATACATAGATAGATATAGATATGCATTCCAAAGAGCTTCGAAACGATAGACATGGCAATCTCTACACCAGCCAGCTCGAAGGCCGGACCCTTTTACAACCTTGGTGCAGACCGCCACTCGGCCAATGGCCACGCCTTCCTGTGGCTGCAGGTTTGGCCATAGCATTTGGGTTGCTGAGGGGCAAAACTGGTTTAGATATTGATGGGTATGGTGTGGCTTTATCATATGCAAGTGGATGGCTGCCAGAAAGATCCGCAAAAACAGGGCTGTATGCTATGACCGCATATGGTGCAGAGAAATTTACCAGGGATGCAGATCCAAACAGCATTCGACCTGAGACTCGCAGAATGCAAGGTATGTCACCAGCAGCTCAGCGTGAAGGTTTGCCAAGGGATGTTTCAGCGCTTGCTTGGCCTGTGTGGTGACCGAGACTCTTGGAGATAGTTTCAAGGAGGACTTTGGACAGGTCTCCGCCATCAGGTCCAGAAGTTAAACTATTAATATCAGAATAAAATAGAATAAACCCTGGTTCATTAATTAGGGGGGTACCCTTCCAATAGTCATAATATGATACTTAAATGGTACCCTCCCAATTAAACAATCTAGGGGTTTATTAATCCAGGGTTGACATTATATAATATACATATATATATATATGTATATGCACCAATTATTATTCATAGATGGTAGATTATCGAAACTATAAGTATCATTGATAATCATGAGATCACATCCATTTGGGCAGTACCTCACGGCACTCTTTTCCATTTTTTCCTCACGATTTGGGATGGTTCCGTCCATTTTCGCATGTTTTCAAAATTTTCACAGTGCAGAACAAACATCCGCTGACAGCACCGCCTTGGCACCTAGGACAACAAAATTCTTCATCCACAAAGAGTGGTAGCAGAATCGCCTGACAAGTTTCTCGGGTGCACATTGCCAGGACAAGGGACCTTAGAAAGCACCAGAAGACAACATGGGATTCTGTTGTTTGAACTCATGTGAGCATTCAATCGAATTTGCTGAGTGGTCGCATTTTTCTTCAATATGTATCAATATTCAATTAATATGTAGAGAGATGTATCTACATGTAGAGAGATGTATCAATGTGTAGTATATGTGCCAATATGCACCAATAGTATAATAGGTATCAATCAATATGTATTTGTTGATCAGGCGGCGGAACAACTGATCACAGCGATTGTCACACGAAGTGCAACACCTGGAAAGAAGCGCAACCTTTTGCACAAGGCGTGGTCCTAAATCAACCTCAAACCAGTCCCAAATAAATCCTATAGCTAACAAGGACGTGAAAATTGCGCGAAAAGGTAGACCCCAAAAAGCACAAGTCCAACCACCTTTCGGTCCATCAGTGAATTCGCTCTGCCATGCATGCATCACAACAACTCACCTCTCCTGTGTTTTCCTATCTTTGAAACTTTGAAACGTCCGCCACCGCCTTGTGCGGTACTACTGGCATGTATAACTATGAGTCTCTATGTATCAATGTGGTTTACTATGTATAAAATTGTATAAATATGGTTCACATTGTGTGATGTTTGTCTCAAGATGCATCAATGTGCACTTTTTTTATCAACATTTTTAAAATCAATACGTCTCAATATGTATCAATTCGCCATAAAAGCAGTATTTTGTTCAACATCCCTCAACATTGATTAACATTCCAAGATTTTAGCACGCCATGGGGGCCTCCACGGATTGTTGTACTTCACTATGGTTACAGCTACCATGGACCTGCGCGAGCATGTCTTGACTTAGGATTCGAGAAGTGGCGAAACTTTCATACAGGAAGCCGCCAGACTTCAATGTTTTGTCGGTTTAGTCACATGATGCCACACTCTTTGTCACAGATTTAAGATTTCCAGAATAGTGTTGGCAGCACCGCACACCTCATCAATTGACACGATTCCTCAACACTTGGAATGAGGATCCAGTACATTCAGAAGATCGCGGCAAGATTCCTGGATGGCACGCTCAACACCGAAGTTTTTGAAGAGGCGAGGCATGACTTGCAGTGATGCATTGTGAGAGTCTTCCAATGGGGATCCTTTGTTCGCACACGATTTGATGAGATCACTATGTTGGTATTGGCACTTTGTTTGAGACAAGGTGTCCTCAGGTCTTCTGTCTAATGTTGTTTCATTCGAGCCAAGGCATCTGATCAAGAACTGCGCGAGCGCATGACACAGCTTCCGGGCATTGGAGAGTGGACGCTGGAGAGCCAATTGAAGCAAAGTTGAAGCAAAACAAACATGACAAGTTGACAAGCAGACTCAAGAGTCAGAACGTGATCAATATTTCACAAAGGAAACATGATGGAAGAACAAGCAATGACATGGAATCAGTGTGAACATGCAGTTCCTTCACTATTCCCAGTAGGAAAATAGAAATCCTTGGAGATGCCAATCCCAGGGGGTTCATAGAGGTTTTCTCGTTACCGGTCATCGATGGTCATCGCTAAAAACCGGTCAGGAGATGTTCCTGATTTTCCAACTGCATCGCCATGGAGGCGACCAGTGATGCCTTGGACATGCTTAGTGATAGTGCCCTCTAGGCCTTTGAAGGCCGTACAGGGCCTAGAGGGCCTACCCTCTGGTAATTTAACATAGCTATTGAAAATCACAATTTTTAATGGGAAAATTCACTATGAATGGTCATTTTCAATAGCTATGTTAAATTACCAGAGGGTAGTTTGAATGCAAATTGTATTGAACATCAATGGACATAATAAGTGGATGCGATGTGTTTCACATTTTTTCAGCACTTTCTTGGCATCTTTTTTTTCAGATGTGGCCCTTGTGGCGGCCAGGAATCCCCTTCGGCGATGTGGCCATCCAGAGTGCCATGAAACTGATCTACAACATTGTGCCACCTGCAGATGTCACAGCCAAGAACGAGGATGGGCTCAATCACTAAACTGGTCCCGATCTACGAATGTGTCAAAGAGAGACTTACCAGAGCTTAACAAGTTATATAATTATATTCATTTCCCTGTGCACATTTTTTCACTTCAGCTCTCAATATTTGCAATGCGTGCAGTGCTTTCAGTTGAGAAACATGCATCGAGTTTATTTTGAATATAACAAAATATAACCAAGAGTAGTTGATCATATGTATAGACATGTGTATGCAAAAATACTGTAAAGCATATAGCATGTGGCAAATGGGGAGAAAAGATTATCATATGTATATATATATATATGTATATATATATATGTATATATATATGTATATATATATATATGTATATATATATATGTATATATATATATGTATATATATATATTCATTGTGTACTAACGTTAGGAAACTACGTTGATATGTGTGATGAAATGTGCTTGCAGGTCTCATGGATGCCCAGCCGGGCTCAGATGGAAGCCTTCGCGCTGCGCTGGGGTCCCTTCGGCAGCATCGCATCGCTCTATTTGCTGCGAGTGGCGGACAACGTGAACGCCATTTTTCTGTGCCTCAAATCAGCAATGGGATGCTACTATAGTGGGATATATGGGATAGTGATCTAAAACATGGGAGGTGAATAGTAGTGATATAATATCATGAACAATTGGAATACTGGATATATTTACGGGATTCTAGATCTGCCCCCATGGAATGGAACATATATAGGTCACTGATCGCGTGGACGAGGCTCCCTTGAGAACATTTGACTCCGCCGAGGCCAGATTGATTCCTTGGCATCGAACAACGTCTAACATTATCTTGCGGCTAGCGGCTTTGCTACTCGTCTTGTGCAGCAGCTTGGTGGCGAGGCCGCATATAGACGCATCGCTTTGAAGAGAAAGATACCATGTTAAATATGTGGATTGCATGCAAATGCATGTTATGTTTTACTTGTTTAGCTTCTTAGCCTGTTTGTTTTGTCGCAATGCTTGCATTTCATGTGCTGTTTTGTTTCAGGAGCATGCCGTGCGGCAACGGGCCTTGTACAGTTGGTCGGATTTCACAGGGCGATGGCCAGAATCTTAGGCCACCCGCCATTGGATTTGTACAGCACATCGCTCTCAGGAAAAAAAAGCAGTGCGATAGAGAGAGGGGGTCACCCTGAGATTCATGATAAATGTACATATCTAGTCGATATATATATATATTATATATATATCTATGTATATATATATATGTGCTCAGAGGTGTGTATATACGCAGACTATGTGTATATATATATGTATATATATGTATATATATATATCTATCTATGTATATATATATATGTATATATATATATGTATATATATATGTATATATATATATGTATATTAGATATATCATATATCAACAGTAGTATTTATATAAATATATATGTGTGTGTGCGCGCACACATTATGGATCAACATAAATTGGAATGTGATTTCAGAGTTGCGGGATGGACTGAGCACGTTGGCAACTTGAGGATAAAGAGCTTAGATGATGACAAGGCCTCGCGCGATGGCGCAAGATGTTCCACACTTGTCATCAAACTTTGTCATTGATGGAGTGCATGCGGTGCCTTTATTCATTTGGGCATCTGTGGGTTTCTAGGTTTCAATGCAGCTAATCAGCCAGTGGAAGCTAAGTCAGAGTATATTTGTGCCAGGCGTGGTCGACACCGAAGGTGTTCAGCTTAGAACAGTTCCTGCGTTGATAGTGCTACTTTGAATCCTCAAAAGGTTAGAACTTTGGCACCGCTTGCGCGTCCCTGCCGGGACACGGATTGAGGAGGACATTGCCGGGCGTTTCGAGGCCTGTGGTTCCATCATGGCAGGGATCGTTGCAGAATTTGAACATGTGTCGCTGATGGTGGCCTATGTGGGCACACTGACTTTGGGCTCTCGTCCAACTAAAGCCATCAACCTCTCTTCGGCCTTTGTTCAGACGTAGGTCTCATTCAAACCTGGTTGCCACTTCTAGCTGACAAAAAGTGACCCTTGAGTTCTTGGTTTGTCCCGAGTCTTTGGGATATGTTTCGCTGTTTGTACGCCTTTGCCATTTTTGCTCCAAACTTTCTAGCATGACTCAACCATGGCATGGGCGACACCTGTGCGGCCCAGCTGCTCGTCTCAGAATTTCACGGAATATCATCTGATCCCGGGGATGCAGCGACAGTATTTTTTGGTTGTTTTTTTGAGTTTCCATGTAATCAATCTATGTCAATCTCAATGTTGAGTGGCTTGAGAAGTGTTTGACAACAATATTGTCCATCATGTCCATCGTCTCTGTCTATTTCGTGACAGCGACAGAAACTGAGAGCATCACAAGTGCATGAACGAGGGTTCGGGTTGGCAGGAATAAGTTGATGTGTGAACGCCGTGAAGGGAAACCCCAATGGGATGAAATTCCCCTTAGAAATTTCATGAAATTTCATGAAATCCCTGAATCTCAGACGGTGAAAACATAGGAGGAACGGTCGAAACAGCGAGCCCTAAGGCCGGCCACGAGCCTGGCTGGAGACCGATGAAGCACCTGGACTGCAGGGTGCAGATGGTCTTCGGTTGCCTCAAAGGTGTAGGATGTTGGAATATGCCACCGTCGCAAAGCATAAATTGGTTCTCAAATCTAAAGCTGATGATCAGTTTCCAAGTTTAGAGGCTTTAGATGGCTGAAACGCTGCTTTCACATGCTTTCATGTGCTTTCATAGAGTCACCGGACAATACACAGGTCCATAGCATTGACACGGCGCTGCCTGGTGCAGCCCCTGATGCTGCACATGAGGAGGTGCCCAGTGACACACTGAGAAGACTAGGGCCAGGATGGCCAGGGCCATGTTGTGCATTTTTGTGTGCAAATGATTGTAAATGTACATTGATTTGCTGTACTTAAGGCGAGGTACTGCACATTTTGGCAACTTTGATGTTGCGGAGTATTTTGCAAACGCTTTCCAAGGAATCACTGAGCAATGAAGCACTTAAATCATTTTTTACATCAAATTGAAACAGTTTTTTGTATGTGTTTGTGCAAAAATCTCGAAATATTGAAACATGTTTTCCTCACAGATCACAGATGACTCTTGTTTGGTGGCTGCCGGAGGTGCCAGCACATTTAGTGCAAGATGTCTCTCAGATCTTGCAGGAACATCAGGCGTTCCCACGGCAAGCCGTGCCTTAGAGCTCCATGTGTCAATTGATAGCGCTGATCGCAAGATGTTCCAATCTGGCTGCAAATGTTGCACATGTTGCACATGTTGCACTCTATGCACTCTGACATTGCAATCATGATGCATTTATGTGCTGCCATGTGTTGCCATGGTATTTTGTGCAGTTTGTGCGCAACCTGCGAAACTTGTCTGAAAGCTCCCTTCACAGGCAAGCCAGACCGACCTCATCGCGTGTCTTGCTTGGACCACGTACAACGCACTGATATTTAGGGCTTAAACATGCTCAAACACTCGAAACTGATGATGGAGACCCACAAGCCTATGGAATATTATGGAATACTATGGAGATATATGGAAGTTAGATTGGCATGGAAGTTAGATTGTCGAGTATCATCGAGTATCTATGGTGATGTTACAGGCTGCACAGGTCAGCAGATGTTATGCCCAGGCAATGGGTTGCCCGGGAAGAGGCTCGAGTGGTGGAGGCCGGGAGCATCCAAATCTATCCAAAACCCTCCCATGGAAACATGTAGGCACATACCTGACATATCCATGGCCTATGATCAGTGGTCCTACTTGAGTTAAAGGATGCGACTCATCCGAAACTTTCCCTGCCAGGGATACCGACAGCTAGAAGAGTTGCTGCAAAACGCATCCAGCGCATCTCTTCCTGGAAGCTTAGCTTGACCGATCGACCTGGGTCGCCTGGGTGTCCCGGGAATTGCAACCCGAGCCACAAGATGTTGGGGGTTGCAAAATGCTTGATGAATCTTGATGCCATGTACAAATGTTCAATCTGTTGGGGGTCTAGTCATGACATGTCTACTATGATTCGATGGTATGATACTGGATGATACCGTTGTCCTGGTGTGCAGGTTCTGGGAAGAGACAATGCCCTGAGGTCAAGCCATTCCCAGCCTATGTTGGGTCCCTGGGTCATCCGTTCCTTTCGCTGTCACTTTTGGCTCAAGACGAGGAATCAAATGGGAAGATTGGCACAGGGCCAGGCTTCCGCTGCTATGGTTTCAATGCAAGCACCCCTGCAGGCTCCGGACGTTGGCAGGGAGACGATGCTCACAGACATTTGGGAGACACCAGAAGTACTTCGAGGCCTTTTGCACCTTGCCGTGTTCAGAGAACCCGTAGCCTCAATAGAGATCCAAAAAGACAGATCCGGTGCTCCGCAACTAATCCTCAAAAAAAGTGGCACTATAGGATTATCATGGATTATCATCTTTACATCTTTACATGTATAAGGTATATATATGTATATATACTATACATACACTCTATATACTTGTAGCTGCAATCGGACTTGGCCTCGGTTTCAAAAAGCAAGCTTGAGTGGCCCGACCTTCACCAGGATCAACGGGAGGTATTGGATTGCACCATTCCAACAGCATTCCAACAGCATTCCAGCCTTGAACTTCAATTGGAATTGGATCGCCTTTCAAAACCAAAACATGGCTGCAACTTAGTTGCCGACATTGTGAAACAAGACTTAATTCGGCTCTGCAGTTGCAAGCTGATCATTTATTCTGATGCACTCTGAAACGATATTCTGGAGTTTTTGTTACATATGTTACATATGAGATACGGTCAGAATAAGATGAATTAACCTAGGGTGACTTTAGTTAGCAGTCCTGCTGGGAAAGTGCACCAAACCTTGTAAAGCGATAGGGCCCCTCCATCTACGATAACTTGTAACAATAGATGAGAGCGCATTAAACTTGGTGCAGGCCAAGCAAATAGTTTGTATACATTCACGTAATGGGCTTAATGGATGGAGAACATTCAACCTGCAGTGTCCGTGTTTCTTGCTGTCATTTGTTGTCCAAGGTGATTGAATCGTTGCTTTCTGCAGGCATGTTGCTTTTTTTCTCTCTCCCAGGTCCCCAAGCAGTAGAATTAAACTAAACTAAACTAAACGCAATTGCTTTCTGAATTAAATCAAACACCATTTTCAGATATAATTCCGAAATCCGCTTATTTGCTCTTATTCAATTCGACTTTCTTCTTCCTTTGGTTCCTTTTCTTTTTCTTTCCTTCCTTTTTCCCTTTATTGTTCTTTTGAATCTAAATGCAATTGAATTCTAAAATGAATCAAAATTGATTTAGATCCAATTCTGAATTCTTTTTAAGTCCTTTCTGCTTAATTTCTCCTTTCTCTTCCTTCGCTTTCTTTTCTTGTTCCTTCCTTCCTTTTCCCTTTATTTTCAATTTTCCTTTTCGTTCCATGTTCTTCTTTCTTTTCCTGTCTTGATCATCAAGGTGTTCTAAATTAATCTAAATTAGCGATAACCTTGGCGATAAACGTTTGTTGAAAAAGGTGCCCCCGACGAGGACTGGACTCATTCGATCTCATTGGCATTTTTCCAAAATACTGAACAAGCAACAAGAAAAGGAAATGAACTATTCTTACAATAAAAACATAGAAAACATGATTTTGGAAATCTTTGATGAAGCTGATTATAAAATCTGTGATGACAAGCATTTCCGCTGCATGTTTGTATGACTGCCAATTGCACGATGAGGCGATGGAAGCTGCCCAGAACCACGACAAGGTAGTAGAAGTGGTGGTTGGCGACGTGAGCGGGCAACGGGTTGAGTTTTACCTGGTCCTAAGAGACAGCAGTGTCCCACAGCGCCTACGATATCTCCTGCAGTAAAAAGGCGCTGAAAAGTTCATGGAAACACGGGCAACACGGCAGCCATGACAAGTAAGTGTTCTTGGCTATGCCATGCTCTGCAGAATGCCATGTTCGGATCAAAGCACTGAAAGTAGGTACAGCTCATCTGCACGTGCTGCCACGCAGCGGCCATGGAGAGATGGTGTTGTGAAGCTGTTGTGTGTCTGTTATTTGATATATGCATCATGTTCTTTTTTTGGATTTTGTCGGCTCAAAGTGAATGTCTCAGCTTACGGCCCTTAGAAACCTGGCTCCTCTTGCTCTGTTGCTTTCAAGGCTCGGAGCATGTTCGATAGCTGTAATTATCTCCAATAACTGTTGGTCTGACAACTGTTTGTGACATGTCAAGCACAAGCTACGTTCCTTCACCAAGTGCTGCCAGCTGGAACCGATCTATTCGGGAGAATAGCACGCAAGCACACGCGCAAACATGCTTGAATAATCCATTGATCAGTGTCCGATCATGCAAGGCTCATGACCATCGCTGCGTCCGAGCCTGAGATATATCCGCTTTGCAGCTCCGCGGCCTCTTCGGTCGACCCGCGCCCCTCAGGCTAGGACTGAAGCTCCGACTCTTCGCTTTCCTGCTATGCATCCGCTGGGCGTAAGGACCTTGGCTGCTTTTTCTGAACCAACCGAAGTCAATTGAATATTTTTCGCCTCGCATGCAAAGGTACTGCAAGAAGCTGATTTACGCCACCAACTTGCTCAGCGGAAACACATACAGCGTGTTTCGAGGCAGGTGGAGATATGGGAACACACATGTGTAATCAAAATCACAGAAAGCTCTCTACGCTAAAATCTAACATTCGTGCAATTGGCCTTCCTGAGCCCCGGTCTCTTTGGACACGTCTCTGTCGTCGACAGGATCCCTGGGCATTGAAGCAGCGATTCGCAAGCACTTCAACGCCACGGCCGGGAAGAATTTCGGAGATCATGTCAGAATCAAGACCCACTAAACGAGACATGACACAGGAGAATTTGCTGCGCATGTTGCCAATTAATTGCACGATGAGGCGATGGAAGCTGCCCAGAACCACGACAAGGTAGTAGAAGTGGTGGTTGGCGACGTGAGCGGGCAACGGGTTGAGTTTTACCTGGTCCTAAGAGACAGCAGTGTCCCACAGCGCCTACGATATCTCCTGCAGTGAAAAGGCGCTGAAAAGAGTTCATGGAAACAGGGGCATCACGGCAGCCATGACAAGTAATTGTTCTTGGCTCTGCCATGCTCTGCAGAATGCCGTGTTCGGATCAAAGCACTGAAAGTAGGTACAGCTCATCTGCACGTGCTGCCACGCAGCGGCCATGGAGAGATGGTGTTGTGAAGCTGTTGTGTGTCTGTTATATGATATATGCATCATGTTCTTTTTTTTGGATTTTGTCGGCTCAAAGTGAATGTCTCGGCTTACGGCCCTTAGAAACCTGGCTCCTCTTGCTCTGTTGCTTTCAAGGCTCGGAGCATGTTCGATAGCTGTAATTATCTTCAATAACTGTTGGTCTGACAACTGTTTGTGACATGTCAAGCACAAGCTACGTTCCTTCACCAAGTGCTGCCAGCTGGAACCGATCTATTCGAAGCGCCCATGCATACTGCAAACCAATTGGAAGATGCACCGGTCGTGCGAGGGCTCCGTACCACACCATGTTTGATGTGAGTGTAGAATACAACAAAGTCGTGGCTCACCTTTTCTTGGTGAAGAATTCTCGGTGCTCCTCTTGATCTAGACTGACCCAGAATGGTTCTCTTTTGGACCCTTTGGCGAAGTGGTTCCTATACCTTGGCTGGGCGTCTCTGACTGTTACTTGCCTGCGTTGTCCTGTCTGGCTCGTTTCCCGCCGTCTCTGGTTTGTGCCTGCTTGCTTGCGCGTTTCTGGCCGTCGCGCGCGCCTCCTTTTTTCTTTTTTCTGGCTCGCCTCTCGCCGTTTCAGCGTCGTGCCTGCTTGGTTGCGGCTGGCTCTGCGCATTTCTGATCGTTGCAATCACCGCGCGCCCTTACAGGCAGCCAAAATAAAAAACGCGTATTTTTGACTCGGCCGGCGGCGCCCGAAAACGCGAAACCTGCCTGCTACTGAAGGTTCAGGGTGTCAAGCGCAAAAATGAAAAAAATTGCTCTTTTTGGATCTGACTTTTCCTCGCTTTCGCAACGAGCTGAACTCGATCCCTTTTGGGTTCTGAACGTGAAACGCCTTCAAAACGCATTTTTTTTCAATTCTTTCCCGGCTGTCCTCCGTTGGTGCCTGCTTGCTTGCGCCTTTCTGGTCGTTACCTTTCTGCTTCTTCCTTCTTTTTTTGGCTTGTTTCCCGCCGTCTGGGCTTCGTGCCTGCTGGCTTGCGCGTTTCTGGCTGTCGCTTGCCTGCGCTGTCCTGTCCGGCTCGCTTTCGGCCGTCTGTGGTTCCTACCTGCTTGGCTGGGCGTCTCTGGCTGTACCTTGCCTGCGTTGTCCTGTCTGGCTCGTTTCTTGCCGTCTCTGGTTTGTACCTGCTGGGTCGGGTGTCTCTGGCTGTTGCCTGCCTGCTTTGTCCTGTCTGGCTCGTTTCCGGCCGTCTGCGGTTCCTACCTGCTTGGCTGGGCGTCTCTGGCTGTACCTTGCCTGCGTTGTCCTGTTTGGATCGTTTCTTGCCGTCTCTTGTTTGTACCTGCTTGGTGGGGTGTTCTGGCTGTTGCCTACCTGTTCTGCCCTGTCCGGCTCGTTTCCGGCGGTCTGCGGTTCCTACCTGCTTGGCTGGACGTCTCTGGCTGTTTCTTTCCCGCCGTCTCTGGTTTGTACCTGCTTGCTTGCGCGTTTCTGGCCGTCGCGCGCGCCTCCTCTTTTCCTTTTTCTGGCTCGCCTCTCACCGTTTCAGCGTCGTGCCTGCTTGGTCGCTGCTGCCTCTGCGCCCTGCGCATTCTGACCGTTCCAATCACCGCGCTGTCTCTGAACCCGCCGTTACAGGCAGCCAAAATAAAAAACGCGTATTTTTGAATCGGCCGGCGGCGCCCGAAAACGCGAAACCTGCCTGCTACTGAAGGTTCAGGGTGTCAAGCGCACAAATGAAAAAAAATGCTCTTTTTGGATCCGACTTTCCTTCGCTTTCGGAACGAGCTGAACTCGATCCCTTTTGGGTTCTGGACGTGAAACGCCTTCGCTGTCCTCCGCTGGTGCCTGCTTGCTTGCGCCTTTCTGGTCGTTACCTTTCTGCTTCTTCCTTCTTTTTTTGGCTTGTTTCCCGCCGTCTGGGCTTCGTGCCTGCTGGCTTGCGCGTTTCTGGCTGTCGCTTGCCTGCGCTGTCCTGTCCGGCTCGTTTTTGGCCGTCTGTGGTTCCTACCTGCTTGGCTGGGCGTCTCTGGTTGTAACTTGCCTGCGTTGTCTGGCTGTACCTTGCCTGCGTTGTCCTGTCTGGCTCGTTTCTTGCCGTCTCTTGTTTGTACCTTCTTGGTTGGGTGTCTCTGGCTGCTGCCGACCTGCTTTGGCCTGTCCGGCTCGTTTCCGGCCGTCTGTGGTTCCTACCTGCTTGGCTCGGCGTCTCTGGCTGTTACTTTGCCTTGCCTTGTCCTGTCTGGCTCCTTTTCCGCCGTCTCTGGTTTACACCTGCTTGGTTGCGTTTTTCTGGCCGGCTGCCGTTCGATGGCTGCACTTTCTTGGTGTTTTTGGTTTCTGCGACGCTGCTTCTCTTCCCGCAAGCTGACCAGTGGCCACATCAATGCATGAGCCTTCATTTTTGTACAGCGAGATCGCTTTTACCCTTGAGATCGACCAAGACCGGTCAACGTCCAAAATCAATTTTAAAAAAAGAACAAGGATGAGACAAATGTCTACAAAAGCCTCTAACTCACGATGCAAATTTAATTTTGTAAATCTCACTTTTCGGAAGGCCTGGACGCCCAGTAACACGGTGACGGTCTCGCAGGGCAGGGTCCCAAAGACCGCCTCTGTATGGGCCGGTGCTCTGGCTGGTGCAACTCGGTTTGGTTTAAATACATGGAATTACATGGGTCCACTTCTAAGTAGTTCACCTAGTTGTTCAATTGGTGGTAACATATTTTAACCCTATTCTAATCTTTTCACCCTATTACAAAAACCCCTCCCCCCCAAATGGCATACATGGCGGTCTGTTTTTATTATAAAATGTAAAACTAAAAGTTTCCTATTTCAAAACGGATTATTTTTTTGACCAGAATCATAAAACACCAGGTGTGATCCTATTTGTATAAATAGGGGTTAAAAACCACTATTTCACCATTTTGGGCGGGTAGTAGTAGGAGGAGAAATTAATTGGAATCCATTGGCTTAATCTTACTTACACTACATACAACTGGGATTATAAGATGTTATGAGTCGCCCACTTAAAGATACTTGGGGTGAACCACCAAGTCATTGCATTCCGGCCTGTGCACTGGCGATCTTACACGCTAGGCCCAAGGGCGACAGTTATTTTGACAGAACATCGATGCGACGACCTTTGTGGGAGATCGCCGCTTGAACTTGGTTTCATTTAGTTTCAGAATTTTGGAGAGGATTTTAATCCACTAGTCCTTTCAAGATCACTTCCGATCTAAGCCGCATGCTAGATCGTAGCATTCAGGAGGCTTCGGATTGACCCCTCCAGATGCATCTAGTGTGTTCAATAAAGATGCTGATTGCCTCCTTTCAGCAGCTTTCCCTGCTGCTAAAACATCAGAAGTAGCTCTTCAGCTCTTTTGCGTTTTGATTTCCACGAAGTCTACTTTGGCAGGGTGCCATCTCAAACTCTGAGCCGTTTTGGATTGCAATGATGGAATGATGCATTTACAACAAGACTTTTATCGATATGTTCTAATCCACATGTATCAATCTTGATGTGTTTACTTTCCATTGATTTTTTTGGTTTCATTCGGTCTCGTTGAAGGGCTGGACATGTGCATTCACTGTGACATCTGCAGCACCATTTCCTCTGCATGCCTGCCCCTTCGCTCTTTTCAGCCTCAAATGTTGGCAGCCAAGCAAGTTGAACGAACACAATGTTTCATTCGAAACCCACTCGCAGAGTATGTGCAAGCTGATGGGACGGACATTGCAAAACATGGAGACAATGGTGTGCAAATGCTGATCAACTAAAGCACAGCCAGGATCAAATCCATCTTGTTTCTGTGAATGTCTCATCGAAGGAAGTTTAGAAGTCAAACTTCCGACAATATGGACAGTGAAAAGTAGAGATGGGAAGAGTCAGAGAAGAGAAGAGAAGAAATAAGATCAAAATAGATCAAAAAAGAGAAAGTCTCAGAAGAAAGAAGATCCAAGTGCGCGAAAAGGTAGGAAAGTCGCGAAACACTGTGTTTTTCCAATGATTTGTGGCTCCGGAGGGTCGAAAAGTAGGCTCGCTAAAGCGGCAGGTGCGGAGCCAGCTGGCCAGATGAGAGATGGAAAAGTGCACGCCGTTGTTTGGCGCGAAGCACATTTCGAAGTCAAAATGTACAAAACACACCATGCTCGGACCACTTTTGGAAGTTGAGATGTCGAAAAAGTGCACGCTGTTGTGGCGCGAAGCACGTTTGCAAGTGAAAAAGCTAAAAGCACCTCAGCTTCGGAGCACTTTCGGAAGTTGAGATGTCGAAAAAGTGCACGCCCTCATCGCCCAGAAACTTTCCCGACCTGTGGGGCCGCCTGAAACATACTCGGAGAAGGGGTCCGCTGCCATCTTGAAGGCGCCGCAACAATGCTGCAAATGCTCCTTGAACGAGCCCGGGGCCTTTTACAGGAATATCTTCCTCATGTGAAAAAAATCAAAAAAACATTACTTTACTTCGAGTTATCCCCACCATGACATTTATACATTTTGTTACTGGCAAACCTTTTGGCATTCTATCTGACATACCTTCTGGCATTTTATCTGGCATATCTTCTGGCATTCTATCTGGCATATCTTCTGGCATTCTAGCTGGCATATCTTCTGCAATCTGTTCTGGCATATCTTCTGGCACTCTATCTGGCATATCTTCTGGCATATCTTCTGACATTCTATCTGGCATTCTATCTGGCAAATCTTCTGGCAAACATTCTGGCACTTTATCTGGCATACCTACTGGCATTCTATCTGACATTCTATCTGGCATACCTTCTGGCATTCTATCTGGCATATCTTCTGGCATATCTTCTGGCATTTTATCTGGCATATCTTCTGGAATTCTATCTGACATTCTTTCTGGCATTCTGTCTGGCATATCTTCTGACATTCTGGAAGTCGCGGTTGAGGTCCGGCAGTGCCCACTGCGATCTGGAAGTCGCGGTTGAGGTCCGGCAGTGCCCACTGCGATCTGGACCTCGCGGTTGAGGTCCGGCAGTGCCCACTGCGATCTGGAAGTCGCGGTTGAGGTCCGGCAGTGCCCACTGGGATCTGGAGCTTGCGGTGGAGGTCCGGCTGTGCCCACTGGTATCTGGAGCTCGCGGTGGAGGTCCGGCTGTGCCCACTGGGGTCTGGAGCTCGCGGTGGAGGTCCGGCTGTGCCCACTGGGATCTGGACTGCGAGGAGGAGGCGGCGGGTGAGGAGGCGGAGGAGGCAATGGAGGCGGAGGAGGAGGAGAACAGCTCTGATAAAATCTAACAACCCTCACCTGGCAGGTGGGGAATAAAAAAAGAAACTTTCAAAGGAGTAAGACTGGGCGCAACCGTCGGCCCAGTTCTCTGTGCTACGGCTTCGTCCATTGCATCGTCCACTGATGTTGCTGCTGTGCTTGGGCAGTTGCGCGCGGCTGTGCACGTGCTTCGGTTTCCGATAGACATTCCAGGCAGGGGCTGGTCCGTCACACGACAGTACGGTGCCTGTTGCAAGGCCGTTGCCCACGCAGTCCGTCTTCCACTTCGTGCCATGGAAAACCGCCGCATGTTCTGGCCAGGCTTCAACGAACTTGCGCCGGCGCGTGTCTGTTTCTTGGGATGTCGCAGCATTGATCAGCCAGTCACGATGCTACACCGTGTGCTGAATCTTCCACTCAACATCACGCCCTTCGAGACGGTTGCCATGCACCACGTCGTCCTAATGATATTGGAGACTACCGCCTTTGGAGAGCGACCGAGATTGGCTTAGGCCTTGCCCCGCAACGTCCTGGTGCTTTTGAACGGTTTTTGAACCAGGTGCCACTCAACCTGTTGTCTGTCCTGCAGTGCAAGTCTTTTGCATCATGTTTTTACCTTAACTAAAAAGAAATATAAATAGAAATATATATATATATATAAATGTATATCTATGTATATGTATATATATATATATATATTTCTATATATATATTTATTTATATATATATATATAGATCTCTATATTCATATATATATATATAGATCTCTATATATTTATATTTATATATCTATATATATATATATCTATCTCTCTTTTATAAATATATATATATGTATGTATGTATATATGTATAGAAACATAGAAAGCAGCATATGTCGAATACCTTATTGCACGACTTCGTCTCTTTTGTCACAGCAGTCAGAACAGCTATAGATATGATTGAATTTTCTGAGTACAGCCACGTGTTTGTGAGGAGCAAAGTGGCTGCTGCCTGCGAAAGCGGCTTCCAGTCTACAATCATGATCTGGGAGGGCCGCAAGAATACGATGATGCAATTTTGTGGTTCAATGGCATTCTTCACGCGTGCATCTGGTGCCCCAAACTTCAAGCAGGGCCTGTGGATCCGACGATTTCTCTGGGTTGGAGCACAGTTCCAGCCATGGTTGCTTACGGATCCTACTTTCTTATGTATGCGCAGTGGCGGAATCTAGGTGCCATCCTGATTTGCTTTGAAACCGAAACACCTAGTGGATGGCCGATTCCCGGCGGAACGCTTGGCAATCCGATTGCACAGTAGAAAGACAGCTCTGGTTTCATGCAGGGTTTTCCGTCCTTTTTGACATCTGACATTGCAAGACTGCTCCGTCTTCATATGCACGGGGGAAAAAGGTCCCGCGCCCCTTCACTCTGACGCCTGGTTTCCTTTCAGTTATCTTATCCTTGTGAGCACCTGCCGCACCAGCACATGCATCTGTGAGATATGACCGTGCTCTGTTTTCTTTGCCGTTGGCACCCACGTAGACATTTCGCCATGCATTGGTTTTAGTGTGCACTGGCGTACACACAGTAGGCAAAGTAACGTATAGGAGTGAGATGGACATGGCATGGGCTTGTGGCAAAATCAGATACGCTGGCGAGTCCGCAGCTGCTGCTAGCGCCAGTTTCCATAGCCTTTGTTCGTAGGTATGCTCTTTACGCAATTGCCATATTCTGTGCTGATTGTGCACGTCCTGGACTTTTTGCCTCTGCAAAGTGCTGGCTGCATCATTGCGGTTGCGAAGTTTGCTGACATTACTGCCGAGCACGTTGTGTCCTATGCGTCGGTTATCAAGGCTGAACTGCTGCTTCACTTGGATGCTCTGCTGCAAGATGGTTTGGCAACACCGTGCCTCGGTTACAGACATCGACCCCTTCTTTTGTTTGATCCTTGGCTGTTGGTGGCAGAACGAAAGTACCCTACCCATGTGCACGGTCGCGCCGCAGTGATCAAGTCCTTGCTTGAACAGCGCTTGTGGCAAACCGCTTCTGCAGTCCTTGGATTTCGCAATCGGGTCTTCAATGAGTTAGAGCGCTTCATGCACGAGGACATGGCGTTCCTGTGTGACCAGGAAATGTTGTTCAGTTGCATCCCAAACCTTGGTTTTATGTTTAGCTACTTGTTCAACCCCAATCCTAATCTGCGATGGGTCTAGGTTTTTTTGGGGTTTCAGCGCTTCGGTAAGACCGTGTCGCATGACCCCAGAAGGCCTTTGACCCAGACGCCTGGCTACCGATTTGCAACCACGAATTGGGCGGCACGGAAGAGTATGACGCCGCTGTGCTTTGGCTGCAGGAACACAGTGGCATCACGGCTTGGTATCCTCATGTTATGGCTGGAACGGTACCGCCTGCTGTCCGCACCACGCTGCCAGTGTCACCGCGTCCCGGAACCAGCTGCTCGTATTTCTTCCTTTGCGCCCAACATCGCAATCTTGGTGTCATTCTTGCCTGTTGGGAGGTCGCGCGCTCTTCTTCTCCGAGTGGTACTGCGATCCGGCCTGCTGCGACCGCAATCTCTGGTCGCCAGTTTGCAGGATATTGGCTTTCGGCGCGTGATATTCCAGGCAAAGATTCGTGAAGTTTCTTGTTCGGAAGCCCTCCCTCAGCGCTGCTTTCAGCATTTCACCGTTGACGTAGATGCGTGGGATAGCGTCCAAAAACAACCGTCTGCATGTGCACTTTTTCGGTTTCGTTTGCTTTTTTTTACCGCATGCGAGGGCTTGGGAACCCGTTCGTATATATATATTCTATCCAACAGTGCAACTCAGTCAGTCGTGAATGGGATTCAGTCGTGAATGGAGCGTGCATGTTGGTGCGCTACACAGTGCACAAGCATGTTGCACACTGCACGTCGTGCGCATTACCGGACTTGTTTTTCCTTTGCTCACAGTCACAGCCTCCATGGTTTCGTACCCCGTGCACTTACTTTCGATGGCATTTTCGTTCACGACGCTGCCGCCTGATGCCTTGGCCTCTTCCAGGCGGCGGCCGCAATGAGCGGTGAAGCCGCTTAAGAATTTTCAAGAGATACCTTGGGTGTCCCCTGTGTTTACCCTTGTGACATGTGATGATACGCGGGTGATATGTCTCCATGTGTTTTCATAAAGTCAGGATCCTACAAGGAGTTGCTCAGGTCTCATGTACAAAAACTCTAGAAGACCCGCTCTTCGAATTTGATAGCGGGATGATTCATACGTATGTATATTTATATATATATATATTTGCATTTGTGTATTTATATATGAACATATTAATGATATATATGTATCTATATATATATCATCTTTTAATTTATTTATTTAATTTCTTTATTTATTTATTTCACTATGATTTTTCATTATCTATTCATTTATTTTTTGGTATTTATGTATGTATGCATGCATGTATGTATGTTTGCATATGTATGTACTGCATATGATAATAAATTTTACATTTATGTATATATGATATGTATATATGTATATTTACTAATGTATGTTTATGTGCATATAGATTGTATGTAATGTATGTAAAGATGGAATGTATGTATTGTATGTAATTAATGTATGTATGTATCTATGTATCAATGTATCTATGAACCTATGTATCTATGTATCTATGTGTGTATGTAATGTATGTATGTAATGTAACGTAACGTAACGTAATGTAATGTAATGTAATGTAATGCAATGTAATGTAATGTAATGTAATGTATGTATGTATGATTGTGTGATTGTATGTATGTATGTGTGTATGTGTGTAATGTATGTATGTATGTATGTATGTATGTATGTATGTATGTATGACTGTAATGTAATGTAAGGTATGGTATGGTATGGTATGTAATGTAATGTATGTAATGCATGTAATGTATGTAATGTATGTAATGTATGTAATGTATGTAATGCATGTAATGCATGTAATGTATGTAATGCATGTAATGTATGTAATGTATGTAATGTATGTAATGTATGTAATGTATGTAATGTATGTAATGTATGTAATGTATGTAATGTATGTAATGTAATGTAATGTAGTGTAATGTCATGTCATGTCATGTCATGTCATGTCAGTTTGTTTGTATGTATGTATGTATGTATGTATATGTTTTTTCATTTGTTTATTTATTTAAATTACGTTTATACATATGCATATACGTGCACATATACATATACACATGCATATGGATTTGCATATACATATTCATATTTATATATATATATGTATTTAAACAATAAAACAAACCAAGTGAGTAACCCTGGATTTCACCATATTTGTGCCCCAGATTTGGTAGCTCATAAAAAACAATTTTGCATTTACTTCGCTACATTTTTTTGCTAACGTCCATCCATTGAGGATGAGAATCTTCCAGTTTATACGTGGGAGTCTGGGTGAAAAATATTTTTCGCAAAGCCACGGCTACGAAGGAATCTTTAGCCAGAAAAAAGATACAAAAGAGAGTTTCCTGAAATCCAAGATGCAAACGGCAAAGCAAAGATAGGAAAACACAAACGAAGCAGCATCGGACATAAGTATGCCGGTATTGCGGGATAAAATTGGTGATAAGCAAACGCTGGACAGCCCCTCCGGTCCACAAGATATTTCAAAGCCCCGGACAAACAGAGTAAGAAATTTAGAAGGTTTCAAAGGACATCAAATCTTCGACATGATAGAACCACTCGTATTCAATGAATAAGAACCATATGATCACATTCGAAGCAAAATTTGTCCAAATTACATCTCCGTTCCATATCTGGATATACTTAGAACATAGCTAAAGTGAATCCTGATGGTTTCAAGCTTGTGAGCCTCTTGTGCTAAACCTCAATCGGAAGATCCCACAATGACTATTTTGGGAAGTTCACTAAGAAAAGACACCTTTTTTTGGGTGGGTAAGCAGGAAAGGTGATAATTTTCTTGATAAAATTTAAATTCGAAGTTCCCAGGGTTTCCATCACGTCGAGAAGCAAATGAACGTATTGTCCTGTTCTTTCAGGCGAAGAAATATTCACAGCGACGCCGACACAAAACAAATCAAAACCTATGGGAAACTGTTGATCCACAAATGTTGAAAAGGCAATTAGACAACCGCATCCAACTTTGCACATAGATTTGGTGAGAACTGTTCGGTTTTTGGTGGTTCCTATATAAATAGTCATTTCCTTTTGCTTGCGGATATCTTGAAACATCTTGAAGACGTTTTCTTTGAGATGTATCTGTAATGTAATTCGAATGTAATGTAAGACAAGGTAAGGTAATGTAATGTGATGCGATGTAAAAGAAGGTAATGTAATGTAATTAAAATTATGTCATGTAATGTCATGTAATGTAATGCAGTGCAACGTAACGGAAGGTAATGTAATGTTTTGTTCTGTTTTGTTTTGAGTTGTACCTTTGAATGTGTGTAAGTGTGTATGTGTGTCGGTCTGTCGGTCTGTCGGTCTGTCGGTATGTATGCATGTACGCATGTATGCATGTATGCATGTATGCCTGTAATGTAACGGAAAGTAATGTACTGTGCTGTAATGTAAGGTAAGGTAGTGTAATGCAATGTTCTGTAATAATATGTTTTGTTCTGTTATGTAAGGTTTTTCAATGTTTGAAATGTAATGCAATGCAATGTCATGAATATGTCATGCATTGCAATGTAAATGTAATGTAATATCACGTCATGCAATGTAATGTATATAATGTACTGCACTGCAATGCAATGCAATGCAATGTAATGTAATGTAATGTCGTGCAATGCACTGCATTGCAATGCAATGTTTTGTTATGTGTTGTTGTTTTGCATTATGTTCTCTCTTGTTGTGTTTTGATTTGTTATGTTATGTCTTGTTATGTTGTGTTAAGTTATGTTATGTCAGTTTGAGATTGAGATGCATGCAAGCATGCATGTGTACATGTATACGTATGTGATGATGATGATGATGATGATGATGATGATGATGATGATGATGATGATGATATGTATATATGAAAAAATATATCTTCGTAGACATGATACTTAAATACAGTATCAATCTTGAAACCATGTTTTGCCCATGGTCATCCGTATTTTCCATATTTTCGACATGATTTTTTTTTTGGTGGAGCACCCCAGCACCCCAAGGCAAGTCTACATGAAAGATGGAGTGGTGGAACTCCCAGGTCTTCGGGACAAGCTGCCGCCAGAGCATGGCCTTGCAGGGAGAACCCCACTGGAAATCATGGCTGCGAGTTCCGAAAAGCGGATGGCAGAAGGCTTCACGAACAGGACAGGACAGTTAGATTATTAGGACAGGTCGATTTTTTTTCGAAACTCGGAAACCCCCATGTGAATGGCAGAATGGTTTGTCTCCGGTGGTTTGCTCACAACGTTAAAATCAAGTTTACATAGTTGCGGCATGTTTTAATTACGGCGGTGTTTTTTTTTGTGAATGCGAAGATCACCGGAGACTCACCACAGGTTCAGCATTATTGGTTCTGGGACGTCTTGGCACGCGACATTGCTGGCAGAATATTTGATTGAGTATATGGCCAGAATACCTGTGGAGGCACATTATGCCTCTGAGTTTCGGTATCACGAGCCTTCGCTTCAGACTGGCGATGTGGTCTTCGTCGTTTCCATGTCAGGGGAGACCGCAGATGCTGTCGAAAGCCTTCGTCAAATCACAAAGTCAGCGCTGGGCAAAAACGTCCTGAAGATTGCCGTTGTCAACAGCTCGTCGTCTACCCTGGCAGAGGAGTCTGATCTCGTCATCAACGTGCAGGCTGGTGCAGAGGTGCCTCGGTCAATTTTGTGACAGAAAACCCCCCAAAAAATGGTTTGATCATGTTCCAGGTATATCTCAAAAGTAGCACTGGGAAGATATGAATTTTCTTTCGTTACATCCTGCATAGGTCGGCGTCGCTTCCACTAAAGGTTTCTCGGCGACGGGTTTTGTCTTTGAGCTGCTCAGTCTGGCTTTGGCAGATGAGTGTGGTACGATCACAGATGCTGAGAGGTCAATTTTCGTGACTTGGTTCAGCTAATTTTCAAGCACGGAAAAAGGTTGAAGAAAATTACTTAAACAAGTCTCACACACACACAGTAATTATTTATGATGCCTGCCGGTCCGGTGTTAATGGACCCGAAGTTGTATGAGTGTATCCCTGCATGACACCAGAATTGTGACTGGAAGTTACTTATGCACAAAGGTCATTTAAATAGCCTAGTGCGCTGTTCTCATCATGTCTAGAAGTCATGTGGAATCCATGAAGTTCTTAATCTTCTCTCCCTACTACTGAAACATGGTCCCCCCCAAATGGTAAGCACGGTGATCTATTTTGTATTAGGGTGCCCACTATTCCAATGAAAACCCAAAATAAAGATAATAAACTCGATTTCGAATTTGATTAAATCCCTTATTAAAATCTATCTAAAATATTGCCAAAAACTGGATTTCGAAGCTTTCCCCTAATATTCCAATGAAAACCTTAATCATAAAATAAAGGATAACACTTGCGAGATGGGACCCTAGTAAAAACCTCCAGGTACTGTTCTATTTTTATCAATAGGGAGTTGCACCCATTGTTTCACCATCCTGTTCTCCTATTGATTCTCAATTACCACAATTAAGAATCCAATTGTAACCAACCAAAAAGAAGCGGAAGGGCCAAACCAATCCTTTTTTTAATTTGGGCGAGTTTTAGTAATAGGAAGAAGAAATTACACGTGCTTGCCGGACCTTAGCTTGATTTGCCGGGCCTTAGGTGAAGCGCTTGCACGAACTGCCAGAAGGCATGCAGGAGGTTCTCGATCGAGAGGCCAAGCCCCTGATGCAGACCTCCACAGACAACCCCATCGGTATTGGAGAATGTCCCTTGTGGGATATTGGTTGCCAGAATGTCCTCGCCCAGAATCTTGTTTGACTTTAAGGTACTTTAAGCTTTCTGATGTTCGTTCTTTGTCCTGAATGGTTCTTTGTCCTGAATGGTGCTAATGTCTGGGGGGCAGCTGAACCAATCAATTGAGAGAGAGAGAATTCTGTCCAAAGCGCCCAGCATGTCCTTGCTTTGACAGGAACTTCATTTTTCTGGGACGTGGTTGCAGCTTCCCGGTGGCTTTGGAGGGTGCAATGAAGTGCAAAGAGCTTGCCTACATTCACGCCGAGGGCTATCCGGCTGCTGAGATGAAGCACGGTCCCATCGCATTGATCGATGAATTCATGCCGGTGGTCGTTGTTTGTCCCATGGCAGATGCCACCTACGAAAAGATCAAGTCAAATATCGAGGAAGTGAAGGCAAGGAATGGCGCCACCATCGCCATTACGGAAAAATACAACGATGAACTGGAACAGCTTTGCGAATACGTCATCGGTTTGCCTGAAACGCATGAATATTTGATGCCAATCTTAGCCATGGTGCCTCTCCAGTTGCTGGCATACATGATGGGCATCCTCCGGAACAACACCGTCGACCATCCACGTGGCCTAGTGAAAAGCATCTCCGTGAAAATCGAGGAGACGGGCAGCGGCTATGCCGCATGACTCCAGGCAGCCTCCAGGCTTCAAAGTAGCAGGAGATAGCAGGAGCAAAGTCAAAAATATGCTCGGAGGCCAAAGGGCCAACGGGTCCACTGGGTCGACTTCATTGATTTGACACAATTCGACTCTTTCAGCACCAGTCAACCTGGTGTCACTGAGCTGTTTGGTTTGTGGGTTGGTACTCCAATGCACGATAGAGTCAGGGTCGACAAGAAAGCATGGAGAAACTTCATGCCAGGAGCTAAGACAGCAGCTTCAGATGTGGCAATGCAGCAGTTCCTTTGCTTAGGTAGCTTGCTACTAACATTCGTTGCGCTGCAAATGATTGCGCAATCGAAGAAAAGCGGAAAAAGTTATCGCAGTTCTGCTTCACCATGATGGTGGCACACATTCACCATGATCCTACGAAGCTGAGATGTTGCATAGAACTGGCATGTGACAAAGCAAGTGTCCACTTGCCCACTATGAATTGGACTTGCAGCAGTCGATCTTAATGTGGCAACCCCAAGAAAAAGAAACATCTCTCATTTGGGCTTACCATTCTTACCATGGTTTACCAAATTGCTTATCATATTATATGTTCTTACCCGCGTTAACTTCCAAGCTGCCAACTTGCAACGGATAAGGAGACTCGTCCTCAAGCCGCATTGAGACTGTGGAGGAGGAAACCACTCTGCTTCCAATGGCTGTGTTTGCCAAAATCGGTGATGTTGCAATTCCTTGTGATCCTTCTTCCACATGAAAATCATTACAAAAAAAACAATGTAAATATCAGCTATATCTATTGCATATTTTTTCTCTCTATCCTGTCATACCTATCATACCTATGACTGGTGGTAGAATGCGACAGGTATGTTTTGGCCCTTGCAGGACCACCCAGATGGCCTGGAGACTGTTGTCCTGGACTGCGACCAGCTGCTGGGCGCACAAAAAAACAGACATACGTACAGCAGAGGGAGAGATCGCCATAGTTATATTGAACATAGATGTTAGAAGTTAGAAGCATCTGAATATGATATTTAAATATGTATATAATGTTATATGTAATAGGGATTAATAGGGTGCATACGTTGACAACCATTGGCATGCGGCTTCTAAGGACAGTGGCCGCTTCCGGGACAGAAGTGGTCTTCCCTTTGAGGTTTCTCCATGATTGTTCTCACAAACATGAGTGCCATCAGAGTTCACTCGTTCAGCTGTTCATCCTGTGCCAAGTATATCATGATATAGTATGTTCATCATAGTATATCCAAGTATATCCAAGTATATCTAAGTATTTAAGTATGTTTAAGTCATTTATAAGTCACATCACACTGCTGTCGCCTTGAGTTTTCTTTCAGCATTTTTGTGACACCCCAAAGCCAGCATTCCGCCAGGTCTTCGCTGCGCAAGCACGGGGCAAAACAGCAAAACTGCCCGGGACCTCCTGTGATGAGTGACAGTCATTGGTTAACCAATGTGACCTGTATGTTTCAGTTCACAAAAAAATCACAAGTTATGACTGTGGTGACCAAATGTGACAAATTCCGGCATGAAATGAGTCACAGTCATCTCTCTTAACTACTTTCAGTGACTTTCTTCATTCTTTTGCCGTTTTGGATCGTTTTGGGAAGTTTGAGGCCTTGAGGAGTGGTCACGTCGTCATGAGCAGCTGCGCAAGGAGGCAAACCTGTGCTTGCCCTGTTTCACTGTTAGTGATTCCGCCTGCATAGCGTATTACATAATTAGATACATATTGTGATTGTTTGTCTTGTCGATTTTTGGTGTTTGAATCCATTTTGCGACTCTAATTATTATATGTCAACCCCACTTCTTCTGTCCACATTTGTCAACATGCACAAGGGTCACAAGCCTTGTGACACTTCGAGACTGTACCCAGCCTGTTGGCCTTGCAACAACCGCTATTTCTTGCCGCCTGGCAGGCTTTCCTGCGTATGCAGACCTTGCTCCAAAGCAGGCGGCAGCCACCTCAAGGTGCGCAAGTTTAAGCTTTCAACCGGTTATTGGTGTTCAAAGCACTCTGCAGAAATTGAAACACGAATATGGCCCGTAGTAGAGCTGTCGAAGCGGGACAGGTGCGACTTTCAACAACATCCCTGGATGCTACAAGAGTTCCTCGATGGCATCGAAAATTTCTCCGTGAGTCCTACAGCTGATATGTCCCCTTCGTCTTTGCCGTCAGATGCCGTCATCCATCGAGATCCCTCACCTAGGTTCAAGTGATGACCTCTGTGACTCCTCATCGGAGGACCATGCCATGAAGGAGACATAGCAGAAGAAACGGGAGAGAGGATGGATGATGGAACATTGCAGTAGGAGAAGGGGTTCAGAGAAACCACGCAAGCCTCTAAGCCTCTAAGCGCCTAAGCCTCTAAACGCAAAGAGACTGGGCAAAAGCGCATAAGCCTCTAAGCGCCTAAGCCTCTAAGCGCAAAGAGACTGGGCAAAAGCGCATAAGCCTCTAAGCCTCTAAGCGCCTAAGCCTCTAAACGCCAAGAGACTGGGCAAAAGCGCATAAGCCTCTAAGCCTCTAAGCGCCTAAGCCTCTAAGCGCAAAGAGACTGGGCAAGAGCGCACAAGCCTCTAAGCGCCCAAGCCTCTAAGCGCAAAGAGACTGGGCAAAAGCGCATAAGCCTCTAAGCCTCTAAGCGCCTAAGCCTCTAAACGCCAAGAGACTGGGCAAAAGCGCATAAGCCTCTAAGCCTCTAAGCGCCTAAGCCTCTAAGCGCAGAGAGACTGGGCAAGAGCGCACAAGCCTCTAAGCCTCTAACCGCCTAAGCCTCTAAGCGCAGAGAGACTGGGCAAAAGCGCATAAGCCTCTAAGCCTCTAAGCGCCTAAGCCTCTAAACGCAAAGAGACTGGGTAAAAGCGCATAAGCCTCTAGGCCTCTAAGCGCCTAAGCCTCTAAACGCAAAGAGACTGGGCAAAAGCGCATAAGCCTCTAAGCCTCTAAGCGCCTAAGCCTCTAAGCGCAAAGAGACTGGGCAAAAGCGCATAAGCCTCTAAGCCTCTAAGCGCCTAAGCCTCTAAGCGCAGAGAGACTGGGCAAAAGCGCATAAGCCTCTAAGCCTCTAAGCGCCTAAGACTCTAAGCGCAGAGAGACTGGGCAAAAGCGCATAAGCCTCTAAGCCTCTAAGCGCCTAAGCCTCTAAGCGCAGAGAGACTGGGCAAAAGCGCATAAGCCTCTAAGCCTCTAAGCGCCTAAGCCTCTAAGCGCAAAGAGACTGTGCAAAAGCGCATAAGCCTCTAAGCCTCTAAGCGCCTAAGCCTCTAAGCGCAAAGAGACTGTGCAAAAGCGCATAAGCGCCTAAGCGCCTAAGCGCCTAAGCGCCTAAGCGCCTAAGCGCCTAAGACCAGCGCATAAGCGCCTAAGCGCCTAAGCGCCTAAGCGCCTAAGACCAGCGCATAAGCGCCTAAGCGCCTAAGCGCCTAAGCGCCTAAGACCAGCGCCTAAGCGCCTAAGCGCCTAAGCGCCTAAGACCAGCGTATAAGCCGCATAAGCGCCTAAGCGCTCAGCGCCCCAGACCAGTCCATAAGCGCATAAGCGCCTACGCGCCTAAGACCAAACCAGGGCTTGAACGAAAGAGATGCCTGAAACGAAAGAAGAGCATACAGAAACGAAAGAAGGACTTCGAACGAAAGCCAGCAGGAGTCCAACGAAAGAGAGAAGATTTCAAACGAATAAGAGGAGTCGAACGAACAAGATAGGACTTGAACGAAAGAGAGGCCTGAAACGACAAAAGAGCAGAGAGAAACGAAAGAAGGACTTCAAACGAAAGCCAGCAGGAGTCCAACGAAAGAGAGCGGTTGCAAACGAATGAGAGGAGCCGAACGAACAAGACAGGACTTGAACGCAAGAGAGCTCTCAAACGAAAAAAGAGTATAGAGAGAAACGAAAGAAGACTTCGAACAAAAGCCACTTGAACGAAAGAGACGTCTCAAACGAAAAGAAAGCAAAGAGAAACGAAAGAAGACTTCGAACGAAAGTCAGCAGGAGTCCAACGAGAGAGAGAGGTTTTCAAACGAATGAGAGGAGTCGAACGAGCAAGGCAGGACTTGAACGAAAGAGAGGTCTCAAACGAAAAACGAGCAGAGAGAAACGAAAGAATTACTTCGAACGAAAGGCAGCAGGAGTCCAACGAAAGGGAGAGGTTGCAAACGAATGAGAGGAGTCGAACGAACAAGACAGGACTGGAACGAAAGAGAGGCCTGAAAAGAAAAAAAAAAGAGCATAGAGAAACGAAAGAAAGACTTCCAACGAAAGTCAGCAGGAGTCCAACGAAAGAGAGAGGATTTCAAACGAATGAGAGGAGTCGAACGAACAAGGCAGGACTTGAACGAAAGAGAGGTCTCAAACGAAAAAAGAGCAGAGAGAAACGAAAGAATTACTTCGAACGAAAGTCAGCAGGAGTCCAACGAAAGAGAGAGGTTGCAAACGAATGTGAGGAGTCGAACGAAACAAGACAGGGCTTGAACAAAGAGAGAGAGAGAGGATTTCAAACGAATGAGAGGATTCGAACGAACAAGACAGGACTTGAACGAAAGAGAGGCCTGAAAAGGACAAAAAGAGCATAGAGAAACGAAAGAAAGACTTCCAACGAAAGTCAGCAGGAGTCCCACGAAAGAGAGAGGCTTTCAAACGAATGAGAGGAGTCGAACGAACAAGATATGACTTGAACGAAAGAGAGGCCTGAAACGAAAAAAGAGCAGAGAGAAACGAAAGAAGGACTTCGAACGAAAGCCAGCAGGAGTCCAACGAAAGAGAGAAGATTTCAAACGAATGAGAGGAGTCGAACGAACAAGATAGGACTTGAACGAAAGAGAGGCCTGAAACGACAAAAGAGCAGAGAGAAACGAAAGAAGGACTTCAAACGAAAGCCAGCAGGAGTCCAACGAAAGAGAGCGGTTGCAAACGAATGAGAGGAGTCGAACGAACAAGACAGGACTTGAACGAAAGAGAGGTCTCAAACGAAAAAAGAGCAGCGAGAACCGAAAGAAGACTTCGAACGAAAGTCAGCCGGAGTCCAACGACAGGGAGAGGTTTCGAACGAATGAGAGGAGCCAAACGAACAAGACAGGACTTGAACGCAAGAGAGCTCTCAAACGAAAAAAGAGCAGAGAGAAACGAAAGAAGACTTCGAACGAAAGCCACTTGAACGAAAGAGACGTCTCAAACGCAAAGAAAGCAAAGAGAAACGAAAGAAGACTTCGAACGAAAGTCAGCAGGAGTCCAACGAGAGAGAGAGGATTTCAAACGAATGGGAGGAGTCGAACGAACAAGGCAGGACTTGAACGAAAGAGAGGTCTCAAACGAAAAAAGAGCAGAGAGAAACGAAAGAATTACTTCGAACGAAAGGCAGCAGGAGTCCAACGAAAGGGAGAGGTTGCAAACGAAGGAGAGGAGTCGAACGAACAAGACAGGACTGGAACGAAAGAGAGGCCTGAAAAGTGAAAAGAAAAAAAAAAGAGCATAGAGAAACGAAAGAAAGACTTCCAACGAAAGTCAGCAGGAGTCCAACGAAAGAGAGAGGATCTCAAACGAATGAGAGGAGTCGAACGAACAAGGCAGGACTTGAACGAAAGAGAGGTCTCCTCAAACGAAAAAAGAGCAGAGAGAAACGAAAGAATTACTTCGAACGAAAGTCAGCAGGAGTCCAACGAAAGAGAGAGGTTGCAAACGAATGTGAGGAGTCGAACGAAACAAGACAGGGTTTGAACGAAAGAGAGAGAGAGAGAGGATTTCAAACGAATGAGAGGAGTCGAACGAACAAGATAGGACTTGAACGAAAGAGAGGCCTGAAACGAAAAAAGAGCAGAGAGAAACGAAAGAAGGACTTCAAGTGAAAGCCAGCAGGAGTCCAACGAAAGAGAGCGGTTGCAAACGAATGAGAGGAGTCGAACGAACAAGATAGGACATTGAACGAAAGAGAGGCCTGAAACGAAACAAGAGCAGAGAGAAACGAAAGAAGGACTTCGAACGAAAGCCAGCAGGAGTCCAACGAAAGAGAGAGGTTGCAAACGAATGAGAGGAGTCGAACGAACAAGACAGGACTTGAACGAAAGAGAGGTCTCAAACGAAAAAAGAGCAGAGAGAAACGAAAGAAGACTTCGAACGAAAGTCAGCCGGAGTCCAACGAAAGGGAGAGGTTTCGAACGAATGAGAGGAGCCGAACGAACAAGACAGGACTTGAACGAAAGATAGCTCTCAAACGAAAACAGAGCAGAGAGAAACGAAAGAAGACTTCGAACGAAAGCCACTTGAACGAAAGAGACGTCCCAACTCAAACGAAAAGAAAGCAAAGAGAAACGAAAGAAGACTTCGAACGAAAGTCAGCAGGAGTCCAACGAGAGGAGGAGTCGAACGAACAAGAGAGGACTGGAACGAAAGAGAGGCCTGAAAAGAACAAAAAGAGCATAGAGAAAGGAAAGAAAGACTTCCAACGAAAGTCAGCAGGAGTCCAACGAAAGAGAGAGGCTTTCAAACGAATGAGAGGAGTCGAACGAACAAGGCAGGACTTGAACGAAAGAGAGGTCTCCTCAAACGAAAGAAGAGCATAGAGAAGCGAAAGAAGGACTTCCAACGAAAGTCAGCAGGAGTCCAACGAAAGTTAGGGAGAGGTTGCAAACGAATGAGAGGAGCCGAAAGAACAAGACAGGACTTGAAGGAAAGAGAGGCCTGAAACGAAAAAAAAAGCAGAGAGAAACCATTGCACGCGGGTTCGGGTACACGCGCGCACCCTGAAAAGCGTCAAAGCCGCAAAGCCGCCATGGAACGCTCAAGCCGCAAAGCCGCAAAGCCGCAAAGCCGCCATGGAACGCGCAAGCTGCAAAGCCGCAAAGCCGCAAAGCCGCAAAGCTGACATGGAACGCGCAAGCCGCAAAGCCGCAAAGCCGCAAAGCCGCAAAGCCGCAAAGCCGCCAAGCCGCCAAGCCGCCAAGCCGCCGAGCCGCAAGCTCTGCGACTCATGCGCCGCCTCCTGCGTTCATCGCCGCTGCGTTGCCACCGCCATGGATCGCTGAAGCCGCAAAGCCGCAAAGCCGCAAAGCCGCAAAGCCGCAAAGCCGCAAAGCCGCAAGCTCTGAGACGCAGCCGCCGTCTCCTGTGTTCATCGCCGCTGTGTTGCCAGAGCGTCAAGAAGCGTCAAAGAGCCGCAAAGCGCCAAGGCGTCGAAGCACCACGAAGCGTCAAAGCGGCAAAGCTTCAAGAAGCGCCAAAGCGTCAAGAAGCGTCAAAGCTTCAAGAAGCGGCACAGCGCCGAAGCGTCAAAGAGCCGCCAACGAAAGGCTGGCTGTGCTTAGAAGGGGACGGGCTTGCTTACGGAAAGAGGTCTGCAACCAAAGGCTGGCTGTGTTTAGAAGGGGACGGGCTTGCATATTGCGAGACAATTCGCAGCGAATTCCGAAGAACAATGGCAGATGTTATGGCAACCCCCAAAAGATTGAAACGTAGCATTCGACTAAACGAATGGCAATTTTCCTCCCTATTTGGTTGAAAGATATTATCTACAATGTCCCCCCCGGTGTGATAGACAGTCCCGGCCTATGCGACACAGACCTTGCAAAAACAACTTTAAACAAGAACAAGAACAAGAACAGCAACAACAACCACAACCACAACAACCACGACCACAACAACCACAACCACAACAACCACAACCACAACAACCACAACCACAGCCACAACCACAACCACAACCATAACCAACAACAACAACAACAACAAGAACAAAAACAAGAACAAAAACAATAGCAATAACAGGAACAAAAACAATAACAAGAACAACAACAACAACAATCATAATAACAAGAATAAGAAGTGCTAATAAAAAACAAGAGCACAAACAACTATAACAACTTTAATAACAAGAACAAAAACGAAAACCAGAACAAGAGAAATAATAGCAAGTTCTTGGAAGATCTGGATGCTACCCAAGAAGATCTTGTACTGAACTTTCAATCATCTTGTATGATTTTGGTTGCTATGGAGTAAGACTTTATCCTTTACATTCAATCATCTTGAGTGTTACGGTGTAAGATCGTGCCCTTGACATTCAATCATCTTGGACGCTGCGCTCGAAGCGCTTGTCCTTAACTTTGAACATCTTGGATGATATGCTCTAAAACCTTGTCCTTGAATTACAAACATCTTGGATGCTTCGCTGTAAGATCTTACCCTTAATTTTCAATCACCTTTGATGCTACGGTGTAAGATCGTGCCCTGAACTTTCAATCCTCTTGAATGCTACTGTGTAAGCCTTGTCCTTGACTTGCAAACATGTTGGATGATACGCTGTAAGGGGGTGTTGGATGGTACGCTGTAAGCTGTTGTCCTTAGCCTTCAAACATCTTGGATGCAAGCATGTAAGATCTTGTCCATAAATTACAAACATCATTGGTGCTTCGGCGTAAGATCTTGTGCTTTCAAACATCTTGGGCGCTACAGAGTCAGAGCTTGTCCTTAACTTTCGATCATCCTTGATGCTACGCTGTCAGATCGCAGCCTGATCTTGCAATCATCTGGGATGCTACCATGTAAGATTTTGTCCTTGACTTGCAAATCTTTGTTGCTACGAAGCAAGATCTTGTCCTTAACCTTCAAACATGTCGGATGCTACGCTCCAAGATTCTGTTTGTCTTGTCCCTAACCCTCAAACATGTTGGATGATACGCTGTAAGTTCTTGTCCTTGACGAACAAGAACAAGAACCAGAACAAGAGAAAGAACCATAACCACAAGATTAGAAACAAGAACCACAACAACAGCAGCAGCAACAACAAGAACAAAAATAACAATAACAAAACACAATAGTTAAACAACAAGAGCAAGAACAGCGATAACAACATTAACAACAAGAACACGAACGAAAACGAGAACAAGATAAATAATAACAAGTTCTTGGAAGATCTGGATGCTGCCCAAGAAGATCTTGTACTGAACTCTCAAGCATCTTGTATGATTTTGGTTGCTATGGAGTAAGACTTTGTCCTTAACTTTCAATCATCTTGGGTGCTACGGTGTAAGATCGTGCCCTTGACATTCAATCATCTTGGACGCTACGCTCGAAGAGCTTGTCCTTAACTTTGAACATCTTGGAAGCTATGCCCTAAGACCTTGTTCTTGAATTACAAACATCTTGAATCTGGGATGCCACGCTGTAAGACCTTGCCCTTAATCTTCAAACACCTTTGATGCTACGGTGTCAGGTCTTGTCCTTAAGTTCTAAACATGCTTGATGCTACTTTGCAAGATCCTCTCCTTAACTTTCCAGCATCTTGGATGTTACGGTGCAAGATTCTGTCCTTAGCTTTCAAACATGTTTGATGCTATGCTGAAAGGCCTTGTCCTTAACTTTCAATCATTATGGATTGTACGGTGTAAGATCTTGTCCTTAACTTTCAACCATCTTGGAAAACACGCTGTAAGACCTGTCCTTAACTTTCAATCATCTTGGGTGCTACGCTGTCAGGTCTTGTCCCCAACCTTCAGACATGTTGGATGATACGCTGCAAGTTCTCGTCCTTGCCTTACAAAAACAAAAACCGCAACAGCAAAAACAAGATTAAGACTCTGGTCAAGATGGAGATTTTTCCTTCAACCAATCTATTGATGGTCGGCTTCAAAACTCCGCAGAGCCTGGTTTATAAGATCTGATATAGGTATGACGATGGAATTCAAACCTCCACCAGTTAGAATATACCCTTTTCATCAATGATGACATGCTCAATAAGCAAAGTTATAAGTTATAACACACTCAAAGATGTTATGACCCGCGAAACGGCGACTTACAAACCACGCTTGTTAATCACCTACTAAGGTAAACCATCATTAAACAACCCACAAAAATTACTAAACAGGTAGTCGTAAGTTCGCTGGCTGCAGGTGAGCGCTGGCCCTCAAATACAAACAATCTGGCCCTTTGTTTTTTCTCCGAAACAGCTTTTATACCTATGTTTCAATCGGTGCTTGAAAAAAAGTAAAATCTACAAAATCACTTTTTTTCCAAGATGGCATGTCTCAAAGAGCCGCAAAGTGCCAAAGCGTCACAGAGCCGCGAAGTCTCAAAGCGCCAAGAAGCGCCAAAGCGTCAAAGAGCCGCAAAGCGCCAAAGGGCCAAGAGGCACCAAAGCATCAAGAGCGCCAAGCGCCAAAGCGCCAAAGCGCCAAAGCGCCAAAGCGTCAAAGAGCCGCAAAGCGCCAAAGGGCCAAGAGGCACCAAAGCATCAAGAGCGCCAAGCGCCAAAGCGCCAAAGCGCCAAAGCGCCAAAGCGCCAAAGCGCCAAAGCGCCAAGCGCCAAAGCGCCAAAGCATCCAAGCGTTCAGGCTTTGAGTCTTTGAGGCTTTGAGGCGTCGGAAAAGCGTCAAGAAGCGCCAAAGTGTGCAAGAACCGCCAAGCGCCAAAGCGCTAAAGCGCCACAGCATCCAAGTGTTCAGGCTTTGAGGCTTTGAGGCTTTGAGGCGTCGGAAAAGCGTCAAGAAGCGCCAAAGCCTGAAAGAGCCGCCAAGCGCCAAAGCGCCAAAGCATCCAAGCGTTCAGGCTTTGAGGCTTTGAGGCTTTGAAGCGTGAGGCGCCAAAGAGGCTTTGCAGCTTTGAGGCTTTGAAGCGTGAGGCGCCAAAGAGGCTTTGCAGCTTTGAGGCTTTGAGGCGTGAGGCGCCAGAGAGGCTTTGGAGCTTTGAGGCTTTGAGGCGTGAGGCGCCAAAGAGGCTTTGCAGCTTTGAGGCGTGAAGCGCCAAAGAGGCTTTGCAGCTTTGAGGCTTGGCAAACCTTAGCGGGCCTGATCCCCCATACTCTGAGAGAAACATTGAAACGAAAGAAGGACTTCGATTGAAAGCCAGGAGGAGTCTAACGAAAGAGAGAGGTTGCAAACGAATGTGAGGAGGCGAACGAAACAAGACAGGGCTTGAACGAAAGAGGACAGGCTCTGACGGAAGAGGACAGACTCTGACGGAAGAAGGTAGGCTTCAACGGAAGAGGATAGACCCGAACGGAAGACTCTTAGCGGAAGACTCTTGTAACGGAAAGGATGGATCCGAACGGAACAGGACAGGCCGCTAGCCTAGCAGAAGAGAATAGACTCTAACGATCCCCCTTGGAATTTTTTAGGGGTACCTGTCCAACGTCAACGTTTGCGATTTTATCGTGGACGTTGGTGTCAGCAATTCTATAGAGATTTCATGTTGAAAACAGCATTGGGTACTAGTAAGCTAAGAGTCTTGTCACATCTGCGAGGGAACATCTACCAACAAGGCTATCAGATAAACATCATCATCATCATCATCATCAGCATCAGCATCATCATCATCATCATCATCATCATTTGAGCCACGAAAAAAAACATCAATGTATTGTTTATGTAAGGGAGTTATACTACATCACTTTCGCGAAACAGAAATGCTGGGTCGCGAAAGATCGCGAAAGTAATTTGCTTCGCGAAAGGTCGCGAAAGAGAAGTTTAAGATATTTCAAATTGTTTGTTTTGTTCAAAATGGCATGTCTTAGAGACGTTTCGAAGCTGACAGGCAACAAGAGGCTGAGAGGTGTCAAGAAGCTTAGAAGCGTTTAGAGGCTTAGAGGCGTTTAGAGGCTTCGAGGCGTTTAGAGGCTTAGAGGCGTTTAGAGGCTTAGAGGCGTTTAGAGGCTTAGAGGCGTTTAGAGGCGTTTAGAGGCTTAGAGGCTTAGAGGCGTTTAGAGGCTTAGAGGCTTAGAGGCGTTTAGAGGCTTAGAGGCGTTTAGAGGCTTAGAGGCGTTTAGAGGCTTAGAGGCGTTTAGAGGCTTAGAGGCGTTTAGAGGCTTAGAGGCGTTTAGAGGCTTAGAGGCGTTTAGAGGCTTAGAGGCGTTTAGAGGCTTAGAGGCGTAGAGGCTTAGAGGCGTTTAGAGGCGTTTAGAGGCTTAGAGGCTTAGAGGCGTTTAGAGGCTTAGAGGCGTTAGAGGCTTAGAGGCGTTTAGAGGCTTAGAGGCGTTTAGAGGCTTAGAGGCGTTTAGAGGCTTAGAGGCGTTTAGAGGCTTAGAGGCTTAGAGGCTTAGAGGCGTTTAGAGGCATTTAGAGGCTTAGAGGCTTAGAGGCGTTTAGAGGCGTTTAGAGGCTTAGAGGCTTAGAGGCGTTTAGAGGCTTAGAGGCTTAGAGGCGTTTAGAGGCTTAGAGGCTTAGAGGCGTTTAGAGGCTTAGAGGCTTACGGGCTGCCTCCGGACATTAGAGACTTAGAGGCTTAGAGGCTTACAGGCTGCCTCCGGACATTAGAGGCTTAGAGGCTTACAGGCTGCCTCCAGACATTAGAGGCTTAGAGGCTTACAGGCTGCCTCCAGACATTAGAGGCTTAGAGGCTGGCGACGAACTGGAACCCCCCCTCCCGCTACGATGTGATGGAAGGGAAGCACCCCAAAAGACACTAGTTCATCTAGTTCCATCGGGGATCAAGTACCTCGGGTCACAGTACACCTGCTCTCTCGGTTGTTACATGTTGTCACACTGATTCTGCCGTACTTCTAGCACCCTTCGAGTAAAGGTTAAACATGGTTAAACACACTCGTTTTGTTGCTACAGTATGCTAGTCAATGCTTCATGCATGCTATGCTTTACAGTGCTCTATTGGCTGTGGCTATCACGTAAAACGGCTGTCTGCCCAGAGGTCTTGCCTGGTTTTTTTTCTGCTTCTGACATGCTTTTCTGAGGATGTGGGTGAGACTGGTGGAACACCTGATGTGCACTCGGGCAGCAGGTTGCAGCTTTCTGGGTGCAACAAGACTAGTTATATGTTGAAAAATGTTGAAAAGTTGAACAATGACTGTTGGTTGAAGGTGTGGAAGGTGTGGCGGTTCTTTCCTGCCTAAAATGGCACAGCCACGTGGACCGATGCAAGGGATTGATCGGGGAGAAAAAACCGCAGTCCGCAGCCAAGGCAACAAGCAACTCGGCAGGGGACAGCTTGGACGCCGGCAACCGTGGACTGGTGCAGGTAGGATTCCTGTAGGATATGCAAAAATGATCAAACATGTGTGTTCATTTTATTTTAAGCTTAAACTGTGTTTTTTTGGTGATTAGTCGGCATTTGTCAGTTTTGCATTGCAGACATTTTTTTTTAAAGATGTTTTGCGCTCATTGCCATTCACAGCATGACACGTCGCATGCACATGGGATGGTGACAGAACATGTAATTACTGTAAGATCATTTTTTGATTTTCTCAGCTGAATGCAGCCTTAAGCCATTGAGCCTGTGGATTGTTTCTGATTTTCAGTTTTGCCCCCTTCCGTTCCGTTGGCAGGTGGATTTTCCTCATATTGGACGATCCTGAGCATTTCATCATCGGCAAAGTTACTTGGAATCTAGGGGACGATGCTTGCGTGAAGGTGCTGTAGGTGTCAAAGCTGGTTGGAGTACGTGCTTGGGCACCTCAGGATGTGTTGCACATGTCAGGGCAAGAAACGGAAGGTTGTTGAACTACAGTTCATCGTTGCAGAGAGATCAGAGCACAGTGTTCAATCTTTGGAACAATCCTTTAACATGCAACTTGAGCTGGAGGTTTGCACAGGTACTTACAGGCGTTTGACAAAGCGGAAGATGTTGCAGGATGTGGCGTGTGTTTGGTGATTTCCGCTTGTGCTATGACATCATTTGTGGTTTGGATCGTGGCTCCAAAGTGACGAATGTGACAAACAAAATATTGTTTAAAGGAAAGGTTCTTTGTGTGAACTTGGGGTTGAACAGCAAGAATTGGGAGAGAACCCTCTCCCCTTTGTTGCCCTTTGCCGAGTCCCAAATGCTTTCTAAACCTGTCTACACCTGAGGTTATCTCAGCTTTCATCATACTCACCATTTTGGTCAGCACAACCACTTTCATCCTGGAGTCACTTGGGCAGTAAGTCTCATTGCCAAAATTGCTGCCAGTTTTTGAGCTTCAAATTGCTGGAGCCTGCGCATTGACCGGGTCCCAGGTCCATGCCCAGCTTTCAGCATCGACCTGCGCTTTGTGAAGAGTTGTTGCTGGCAGGGCAGCCAATCACCAAAATCGCTTGCGAACCAGCACCCTGGCCGCAGGAAGCCTGGAATGGAAGCGGGTGCATCATGTGGGGATTCAGCAGATTGACTCAGATTGACTCAGATTGACTCATCAATCAGCTGAATCGAGTCATAAACCGGAGTTTTTGAATGGAAATATTCACAATTACTGTAGCTGTCAGAGGCCTTGTCACCATTGATACTTCACTAATTGAAATCAATATGATCCAGTGTAGAAAGCGCAAGTGGTTGCAATTTTAATCAATCATGCCAAGGTGCCAGATGAAAGTTTCTTCTACTTGGAAATAGCCGCTTGGCTTCGAAATGCAAAGCGCCCTCCATCAATTCAGTTGCCTTCTAAGATTTGCAGCCTGTTCAGCTTCATTTTTAAGAACTCACCCTCTGAAGGTGTGCATTGCCATCTTCACAATCGAATATTTGGCTGGGACCTCAATGGTTTCACATCTGTCGATGTCTAACTTTCCTCAAAGTTCTGGTGACTCGAGCCCTGAGCATGACCAGACACATGTACATGAGCGATGGTTTCTCCAAATCATCATGTCAGCAGGATGTTGATATGTATATTATATAGGTTATTGATTGCTACATGCAAGTACACGCTTTGATACACTGGATTCTGCTTTTATTATAGTTAAAGAAATCTTATTATAGTAATAAAAAACCGTGTTATTGTTGTATTTATAGCTATCATCTATCATCATCTATTGTTGGATTTACTATAAACCATTATAATCATAGATAATCTTACCATAACCATTTATGTTGGATCATTATAACCATTTACTATAAACCATTATAATCATAGATGATCTTAAATTATAACCATAATCATAGATTTACTATAAACCATTATAACCATTATTTCCCCAATGATCATTGTTATGCCATTCGCAGGCGCGGCTCCTCACGTGCCACACGGAGCCGAACTTCGGCGGCAGCGCAGTGGGGCGGACCCTTCGCTATGCCAGGTGGGGCTCGGGAGGAGTTACTGATCTGTAGTGGATGATATGTAGATTTACATAGATTTACTATAAACCAAATATGGGTATGGATCAATACCTATTAATACCATTTTTAGGGAGATGAACATCCATTTACCAGCTATTTTGATGTTCACCAGGGGTACAAGGTTTTGACACACTGCCATATGTGATACCATCTGGTTATTTAACATAGCCATGGAAAATCACCAGTTTTAACAGGTAAACCCAGTTGTTCACCATCTATTTCTATGGGCCATCTATACCATGGAGAAATGTTAAATAACCAGAGGGTGTGTAGATTTACTATAAACCAAATATGATCATCATCATAATCATAATCTATCCACATATCATCCATAAAATATATGATTTATGTAGTTTATGTAGTGGATGATTTACTCTAATCCATGATAATCTGGGTAAAAGAAGAATAAACCATCCCCCAAATCACATCAAATCACCATAAATAGGTGGTATATATCATTCCCGGTCGTGGGTTGTTTATTTTTGTGTTACCCACATGGGACACCATTAGGAAGCAAAATGTCAGAATCTGGATGATGTTTAGATGGATGAGATCATAGCAGTCGGATGATATTAGATACAGATTGATCATAGCATGGCTGGATGGATAGATATGATGCATCTCAGAAAGCAAGTTGATGCAAGACTATTGTGTTGGACATGATTGTGACATGAACAGTGGAAAGTGTTGGGTACCCTCCAGTAAATTAACATAGACCCTGAAAATCACCCATGTTTAATGGAACTAGTCTTCCAACCCCTATCTGCCAGGGTCTATGTTAATTTACCAGAGGGTAACTTGGAATCTGGCGGCGGCTATTGAGCAAAATAATGTTGCACGCTTCCATGATCTTCCATGTCATGTCACACCACTGGATACCTGGCAGGACGCCTTTGAATATCATTGACATCCTGGTGGCTGGGCACATGAAAAGATGACCAGAGAGATGCAGCGTACTTCACTGCTGCATTTACTACAGCGAAGCTTTGTGTCAGCATCTGCTTCCACATTGGTCACTCCAAAGATGGCGGATTCCAAGGCGGTTGCTCCTTTTTACTTGGGCTTTTTGCTTGGCAATTCGGTGAGCTCTTTGCGCGTGTTGCGGCTCTTCCGGGCTTGGCTCTCAGACCCTGAGTTCTTTTTATGTCCTTGCTGCAGCCTTGCTTCAATTGTATTCAACTAGATTGGGACATATTGGAACATATTGGAACATGAACTTGCGGATACTTGTTTTATTTCCGGATTATATATATATATATATGTGTGTGTGTGTACGTATGTATGGTCTGATATATACCCATATTTCCGGATACTTCTGCATGTAGGAGGCTTCTTTGGACTGCCATAGTCCAAAGCTTGCAACTTCATCTCAGGTGGTGAGACTTTTCAAGTTGGCAAAGCACCATGGAGGCCTGAGAGACCTATTTTGAATCCTTGCAACATGTGGCAAAATCAAGCCGTAGCTCCTGTGCAGGCATTCGGCTGATTCTCGAAGCCATGGCCAATAGTGGCTTTACTCTGGCAATCTTAATGTGAGCAGCTCAAGACGTCCGGATTCAGTTAGGAGATGCTAAGAATGATGCAGGGCACCAATAGTTTTGGGTAGTTTTGTTCCCATGTCCTGCGGGTCTCAATGCAGTGGATTGATGTCCAACGTGGCTGAAATTGGTGCCACCAAACGCGAAATGCTTCAGGTTTTTCAATGTCATTGTTGGCCTCTTCTTCGCGTGTGCTACCTGACTGCACTTACAAAAGGCAAATGAACTTTGCAATATAGTGCAATGTCATGAAGATATGAAAGTATCATGCGATATCTATGTATACAGCTGGTTGCGTCGCGCGTGTTCTTGTTGAGGTCATATACTACATGGAGGGCCAGCAATTTTCGGCACCAGCCTCATGTTTTTTATGGAGCTCAGCGCAGTCAAAGCTACAGTCATAGGAGTTGGTTTCTGCAAGGTAGCCGAAGAGTTTACCCGTCCAACAGTAGATGCCTACAACAATACAGTTCCTTGGCGGGTCGCAGGTGGTCACGGCCGTCCAAGTGGTCGGATTTGGGCCCCTTACAACTCATTGCATGTTCAGAGCACTTTGGCACTCGGAGATCGGTTTTCTGCCATGATTCAAATACTGTTTCCGCGTTAATTTCCGTCGGCTTTGGGTTAAGGTTCCTGCTCCGCACCCTTTTGGTGTCTATGTTCGCACAGACGCGCAGGCGGCAATTCCACCTGAAAATGATGCGTCGACAAATTCACTGAGTTTCAGATGTTTGAATGTTTGTCGCATGGCAGGGCGTGCGCCAGATTGAGACACCCTTCCGTTCCATTCCCATATGTCTCTGGTGGGTATTTACCACGATGACTACAGTTGGTGCCATGCTTGCAGATTGGTGTCATGATGATGTCAATGATGTCATTACATTACATCTTCATCAGTTCTTTTGAGCAAGAGAAGCGATAGTGGCAGCGTGTCAAAGCTCTCTAGACCCAAAGATGATGGGCGATTGGCTCACCTGCAACTAAGGATATGGCGATATGGTTCCAACTACACCTTTAGGTGGGAGCGAACAGAAGAAATTTTGCCTCAGATTCCTGGTAGAAGTCATGAATAGTCAATTGCTTTACATGTTTTACTGGAGACCACATGCGGGAAATCTATGGTAATATGAGGTAGCAGCTATGAATTGTCATGTTTGCCAGAGCCCCTGCTGAGCATCCAAGAGCCCTGAAATACGAGGGCCTGAATGGGCTTGACTTTTCCCAGACTTTAAGTACCAATCAAAGTTATAAATGTATGCTGAGGATTGTTCGTGACTTTGTGGAAATGTCATGAAATGTCATGGAGCGCTTTGATAGGACTTGCAAGTGGAGGGAGTAGGCCCTTAGGCGACAAATGCTGGGTCCAAATGGTCCAAATGGTCCAAGTCAGTCACGAAGTCACGAGGCAAAGTTGTTGGCGTAATCTGCTTCTACTGTGGCGTGCCTTCCCCAGATATCCCAGACCCAGATCTTGTGGCTTTCTGGGTGCCACCGGCAGATGGCAGCCATGAAATGCCATAGAATTTTCACCATCTAAAGTCTCAAGCAGAAGAAAGGCATGGCTAGATTGTTAGGCATATAGGGGCCTGCTGCCTGGGCAAACATAAGCCATAAGCACAATATGTGGGAATATTTGGGAGCATCATGTAGCAGCACTTGTTTGAAGACCAAGGTGATTCTTCTTGCCTTGCCAATTGGTGTTCTAAGCTTCTCAGCTGCAACTGGTGCTTTTCCAGGCCATGTAATTATTTTCATGATGGCTTTTCAGACCAGATCATGTGGCTCAAAGTCACGCGCAGTTGGACATTGGTTGAAAAACAAATGAATGGCCGACAATGACGTGCTCGATTCCTCACTCTGCAAGTCCACGTGTGTGACTTTGAAAGGGCATGAGACGTTACGTTGTAAAAACAACGTGACGCTACAAGCATGTGCTCCCGAATTCCCGCAGCACAAAGGCACCAACTTCGAGCAAGCATATGCAAAGAATAACGGGAATCCTAGCTGCATGAAGGTTCTTGCACTTGGTACTATACGGTACCTGGTTCTGATCATCATGATACATCATGTCATCTCCAGGTGACCGTTATTTGAGCCTTTCAATGTTTCAATCTGTAGTATGCCATGCTTGGGAAATCGCGTAAGATTTCGCCTGAGGAAGGACTCCATTCAGAATCTGGTGCTTTCGCTCCACCGCAGGACATCTACCACTGTACAAGTGTGCCTTGCAGCCTCAACGAAAACAAGAAACACCCAGAAAAGATCAGAAAACCTAAGCTCCCCGTACAAGTTCGATATGTAATTGCGAACAGCAAAAATGTCGAAATCAATACAGAACATGATGAGCCAGAATTTCGACAGTGATGGCATCCTGCCAGCATGCGAGTGGCGGTTCTATTCCTGTCCCGGTTCCACTTCAAGTGAGGGTTTTGCACCAGGCAGAGAGGCTGAACATGGCAGGGCGTGTCGAAAATTTCTTGCTCCCCAACTCAGAGTGACTTTACAAAAGCTCGCTGTCCAAGATTCGCCAGCTAAGGGGACAGCGGAGGGCTGCTAGCCTGCATTGGCTCCTGACTGTGTGTGTGTGTGCAAGTATGAGATGCATGATTTCTCTCTTTATTGTATATCAATGTATGTATGAAGGCATGCCTGCCTGCCTGCCTGCCTGCCTGCCTACGTCCGTACGTACGTACATACCTATGTCCAGCCCTAGCTGCCCTAGCTAAACCTTAAGTTACGGATGATGACTGAGAGAGGGAGAGAGAGCGAGAGGGAGACCTATCTTAATATATTTATAAATATTGCATATGATTCATAATAAATGACATGCTTATGTACATGCACCCAATACCGAGAAACACGTGTCGATCAGTTTGCATTTGTTAAGATGCTTGCACATGTGAACTGGATGGAACTGGGGGCATCAAACGCATACCGGGCATACCGCATAGCAGTTGTTAACAGACAAGACGGCAGGATGCCCCACAGTGAGACAAATCAATGCGTGAAGTCTGGACATGTCTGGACTGCTCGTGATCTAAGTCAACTGGATGGCTACCACAGACAGACGCGTGGAGTGTCATGACGCTTGGTCTGGGAACAACGTGGTGTGGAGACACGTGGGGACCTGGCATTTGTTGCATTTGTCATGAGATGTCATGAGTTTGTTCCCAGTGGGGAGTTCCAGGCAGCAGATCCGGCTGAGGATTTTTGCACTTCTTAGCGACGCCAGCTCAAGCAAAGGAGCTAAAGCTGATCCTTGACAAGATTTGACACCAGTCATGGAATGCCCATGTCACGACATGTCATGGCAATGGTGGCTTTTGATGGGTTCAGTTCCAATATCAACCTGGGAGGGCAGGGATTGGCAGAGCCTCAGGGTAGCAAGAAGCTTCAACCCAGGTATCTTGGTTCGTTACGGTGCTCATACTTGTCACTACCGTCGCTTGGAGTGCATGATGTGAAGGTTCAACACATCGACCTGGTATAACATGTTTGTTGAACAATGTTTCAATGTTTCTGGTTGCCTTGCCGTTGACTTTTTAAAAACGAGGCTGTAGAAGTGGCCCTGAGGTTTCAATGCTGTTGGAGTCGCTGCCCGCGTTCAATTCAATTCCAGCCGGTTGCAAGCCATGGCCAGAGACACTCGGTTCTGGACTTGGGACTGGTCACTAGCCGCCCATGAGATCTTTGAGATCCTTGAGATCCTTGAGTTTCTGGTTGATCTGGTTGTTTCCAGGCACGATCAAAATTCACCTGGCACAACAAGAAAGCTGTTGCGGTTTCTAGTAGAATCTAGAGAAAGTCCCCGCTGATCAAGTTCCAGTCCGTCTTCTTTATCTTCTTTCACACCTGTTCGAATTGTCGGTTTTTCGCATCATTTCAACCGAGTTCCACCTGTTTCACCCAAACTTTGCTGAGGATTACCTATGACAGTTGCCGTCCTCGCCCAGGCGGGGACACATGATTCTTGGTCTCCAATTGGCGATATGCGGATATATGCTGTCCATATACATACGTATACCATATTTATACCATCATATACCAATATATTATGCATACATATTGACATATGTGCATACATATGTCATATGTCGGTATACATAATCCGTGTGTATATATATATACATATCCATGGATTTTATTGTATTGAATCGCATTCATGCAGCAGTGTTCTGAAGCTGACGCAGACCTCCTGAGAGGCATTGCCTTCGAGTACATAGAGGCAGTTTGCATTGGTTTCTTTACTGTGGAGTATGTTTCTTGGATGCATATACGGTATTCTGAAACAATGAAGTGGCACAACCTTGAACATCAATCCTCATGGATAATGAGGTTCTGCGAATCCTGCTGGCACGGGGTCCTAGATGTGAAGTTCCGCGCTGTTTTTTAGGGAAATATGTTGAAATCACCTTAGGCATGGCAGCATTTTTTGGCTTCAGTGATTGGTCAAAATATGATCCAAAATATCAGCATCATATCAGATATTACCATAATGCATAATGTCTATATATGAATATGATATTCATATCCTATTCTGTTTAGATTATCGATCTCACCCAGTGGTTTGGATTTCCTTCTGCTCTTTGACACTTTGAACACTGAGTGTTCGCTTTGGATGTCTCCGGGTTGTCCCAGACCCAAAAGCAGATGCACGGCCGGAGACAATTTATTGCCAGTGAAACTATTCATGGATATTATCAAATAGATGTGCATACCAGCACAAGCCATATACATGGTATTTTGTTCGCTTGCTTGGCGATGGTTCTTGAACTAGGTGCACCGAGTGTCGTGGCAAGAAATTGGCTTACCCTCCAAGGCAGGGCAGTGATGCACCTGATAGCAATTCATCTTGATTGTCTTTGAAACATGTTTCGATGCTTCACTGCTGTGAAAATGTTTTGGCTTCGAATTGTCCGATCTGCTTTGATTCTGAGGTTGGCCCACTGACAAAGACGTGGAAGTATGCAGCTTGCTCGCACGTTTTGAATCGAATAGTGAATAGCGTTCTATTCGCACATCCTTCCAGGCTGCAGTATCAGCGCAGTACCCTTGCAAAGACATTTCAAGAGGCAAACTCAGCGAATCTGGAAATGCTGGGCAGATGAGACGCTGACGCTGACAGAGTCAGCACGTGAGGCTACGCAGTGGTTGAATTTGGTGGACTTTCTTGCCATTGCACCCTACTATGTGTCTCTCAGATGCTTGGCGGTATTACATGGGACTTTTCGTGGTGGGTCATTTTAGTTTCAATATAGTCATTAATATAATATGGGGGGTCCATAAATGGTGGTACCCCAAAATGGATGATGGTTTAAAATGGGGAATCCTATTAAGTTCTGTTGTTTTTCTATGAACGTTCTCTCTTTTTTCTCTCTTTGTGCCTCTCCTTTGCACGATCGTTTCAGAGTCGGCCCTCCCTGTCAATTCTTTAGCAGCAAAAAAGGTGGCCTCTACGAGGGGAGTACCGGCGCCCTGCGAGTCCTTCGGTTGGTGAGAGTGTTTCTTGGCCGCCAAATCGCTGAATGATGTCCAAATGGGATCCTGGAGCATTGGAGCATTGTCAGGTTCCGCTTACTAAAATCTCCAAAGTTGAGAGATGGTCGTGGCCTCAAACCGCTAGACTACATTGCACTTGTTCATACTTGTTCTCTCATTGGATGAATTTTGGAAGTTCCTCACTTCACTCCATAGAGACTTTGGAGCTCTTGTGTGGCATGAGTGCATGAGCCTCAAACTCATGCTATTAAACTGCTATTATATGCTATTTGTGTTTGTCTCGCAGGCGTGGACATGGTCATCAGCGTTGTCGGGCACTGCGACTGCATTTAAGACATTTAAGTTGCACTGCGATCATTTAAGGCATTTAAGCAGTTGCAGGGACGATGGTTGGATCATGTTGGATGAGCCTAGCTGCTATAGCTTGCAAGCTGCTTGCAGTCGGCATAGTCGGCTGACCAGCCCGGACAATCTCATGAGAATCGGGATGAATCGTGTGAGACCAGCGTGTACTTCCGGAAGCCCATTTGCAATGAAACATATGAAAAAAAAAATATATATATATATATATGAAATATATGAAATAGGTGTTGTCATTTGCTTTCATTCAGTCGTATCACAGATTTGTGTCAGGATTGCATGCACCTTGAATTTGCAAAATAGATGTAGCATATGTAGCATCGCATCTGAGGGAATCCTTGCCTGGGATTCTGTCCGTGTTCTCTTTGACCAGCATCGTGTGCATTCTCTTTTCCTCCTGCCTTTGGATTGCAGAAGGGACGTCTCCTGGCAGATCTTGAGGCAAGCAAAATAAGCAAATAGGGCACACGTTGTATGATTCTGTATGATGTTATGGGCCTGCAAGCCAAGTTCAACCTGATCCAGTTTGGAAGCTGCCAAGCAACATCAGTTTGACCACATAGTCACATAGAGGAGACAAAATGTGACTGGGAAAGCTGCGGCAAAGTCGGCCTCGACTTAGGGACTACTCTGTGACCTACAAACCGGATCTGTATCCTCGGGGTGTTTACGTCAGGCCACAGAGGCTTGGCTGGACCTTGGTGGACCTTGCTGGACCTTGACATCCCCTGACATCCCCTGAGATCCCCTGACTTGACTTGACTACGGAGCTAAGGAAGCATGGCTACGGAAACTTGGCACCGGTGGATGGTGAATGATGGATATGATGGTGAATGATGGTGATGTGATATGGTGGATACTGGTGGATACTGGTGGATGACTGGAACCGCTGGATCCAGAATGCTCCAACCAAAGCTGCTCAGATTTGTTCCACTAGGCCAGACAAACACAAACAGTGCCACGGTAGGCCTATGTGAGCCATCGCAAGCCCATTTCTTATCCACTAGTCGTTTATTCCAAAATCTGTGTTTCCCACAATCTGAATCACAGAAGCCCGGAAATGACAGAGATTCTGCACACTCACGTGGCCTACACGACGCATCATTGTGGTCTCCTAGGACAGGAGCCAACACCCTTCACATCCATCAGCCATTGCTTTTGGTGGTTTTTCGTGACAGCCACTGCCTTAGAATCACCTCATGCATCCTGATGGTAAGTGCTGAGTGACGACTTACACCGAGGCAACAACTGTGGGATACGGTGCCTTGATCGCAGATAGCCAGTGTGGGCAGTGTGGGTTTGGCTTCGCCATGTCTCGCAACCGCATTCTCCCAGGGGACGAGTTCCCAACGACTACTCTGGGCAGAGTCACAGCAGTCGGCACTTTTTATGCCAAGACCTCAGACATAGCGCGCACGGGTTACTGGCGGACTGTCATCAGATGAGATCGATCCCAAGCTTTCAAGTCACTGATTCAGATTCGTCAAGTCAGCTGAACTCTTCGGTTTTGAGTTCAAACTACTGCCTTTCTTTGAGCCCGCGTATCTGTTCAATATGCCACATGGGAGAGTATAATAACCCGGCACCTATTCGTTTAGTATGCCATGATCCCCCATTAGCTTATGTAGTTCTCACTCGAGAAAACGATAAGAGGAAAAAAAACGATAACGATGCTCATACATATACATTATATATTGTTTATGGGACATGTTCGAAGCAGCAAGCTTTGCAGATGCAAGCTTTTCCCCGAAAAACAGATGTGAAGCTGGTGGTTGTAAGGTGATATCCCACAAAGAAAACACAATATGAATTGTTTCACGAGGGTGTGAAGCCAGCACTTGGAAAAACGATAAGAGGAAGAAAAAAAACGATAACGCGTGGAAACACCAATTGATTGATATCGGGGTTTTTAGACAGCCCCACATGCATCTTGGGGAAACGAAACCATGCAGCATCCAATTATAAACTGGCATCAAATGATGTAAGACGTAGTGGACTGTCCCAACTTTTGGGCACAGGCTGGCATCGTTTTAGTGGCGATCGAGCTCACCATTGTAGGCGCAGAGCAGACATGTGAAGCGAAGTCACAAGTGCTGGACAGATGTGGAATCACGTGAACATCATTTTGGCATAGTTTGGCATAGTTTGGCTACTCAATGCTATTGATATTTTTGACTAAAGACCTGAACCCACAAAGTAAACAGGCTCTTGTGTGGCCCATTTCACAACCCTCGCTCAGGCAGAGCCTTAAAGCAAAGCCTTCCCCAGTGGAGCGGCCAGGCTGGGCAACGGCCTACTAAGCCTACTATGTTCTACTTAACTTATGTATACTTATGTTATTCAATATTTGTCATGTCATGTTATACTATTTTATCTATTTTATGTCATTTCATGCTGCCATAGTTTTGGAAACGTTTGGCACATTCAAACGTGGAAATTCCCATTGCTTGGTGCAGTGCCGGATGAGGTCAGCAGCAAGCGTTGACGTGGCAGGCACCTCAGTCTGTTCTACAGCTCGTAATCCACTTGGGACATTGTGACAAGAGCCAAGCCCAGAATTTCAACAAGCATATTGATGATTCATGGGTTCTGACTGTGGATGAAGGCACATGTTGTATTCCAGCAAAGGATGACCCGGGCCCGAGCCCTCCTTTGCCCTCTTCACTTGCTGCATCAAGGCAAGTGCCGGGCGAAGCCTACAACTCTGGAAGCGGCCTTTGCTATGTAACTGGTGTACAGATGTGTACATTATCCGTACATATGGGTACATTCTCAGGATGGCAAATCAGATTTCAAATCATCGAATTCAGATGCAATGAACAACTTTAATGACCTGGCATGGCCAGTCTGGAAGAAGATTAAACAAAAATTGAAGTCCTACGAAGTCAAAGCCAAGGAGGCAATGCCAGGAGTTTCAGATTCAGAGACCCTTAGGGTCGTCTGAAGCACGCAAAGCGTGGCAGGCTGACCTGCAAAGCAGAACTTCCAGTGTTGTTGGAACATCATGTTGGAAGGAATGGCGAATGTTGAAAGATGATGAAAGCTGATGAAAGTATACGAGTTTCACAGGTCTTACGGTCTTGAATCAGAGATTTGCTTTGCGGCATGGTCCAAGGGCTCAGGATTTAGGCATTGTGCCTTCATCCTTTGCTTCCCGGCATAAAAGATCGAGCTTGCGGCGTGGTCCCATTAGATACCTGGTCAGATACCGACAGACATCAACAATGCCAAGGCCCAAATCGAAATTGCAGGGCCAAGACAGCAACAGTTCCACAATGGGTTCAAATGAATCAAGGCACCATAAGGCACCCACGTTGATTATTATACAGTTTTCCGAAATTAGGTGGTAGAATATGGTAGATAGTGACACTTGATTGAGGCCTGTGATCAATCAGCACCTGCAGTCTTAGCCCTGTGCTTTGCAAAGATACAGAACGTCAAGACTCTTGCCACGCCGCCGAATGCCAGGAGCTGGCCAGAGAGGACCAGGCCGCTCTGCGATTGTTGAAGAAGTTTGGTGCATGTTGTGATGCAGCCAGAACATCCCCTTTCAGCCTCTCAATACCAGTTCATTTTTTTGCCCATGTCACTGATCCCTGGGCTTCGTATTGGCTCACCAGATGTGTTGACTCCTTGGATGCGATTCAGCTCCATCGATCCATTGATGTTCTGTTCCAGAACATCTTTTTGAGCAGTTTTGAATACTTCCGTACGACACGGCTTCTATTCTGCTTCTATTTGTATCTATTTGTGTCTTTCCTATGTATCGGAAACAAAGGGGAAGAAAAACAAAACGGGAAAAAATAGTTGGAGTTGCGAGCTCCCCTCAGATATGTTATTGACATTTATTGACTGTATTTCCCTTGACAATCCCTGACATCAATAAGAAAGCCAGGGAAAACCCTCTGACTGTTCTTTTGATCTGAGAAGGAGCTGCTCACCAGAGGCGAGCCAGTGACTGTGGAGCCGCTTGCCTCACGCCTGGGTGCGCAGCTTAAAGTTGAAATCTTTGAACATCAGCATTTTCCAAATACATCTAAATACATCAAAATACAAAATACTTACAAATATACGTATGTCATATGTATTTATATATATATGTGTGTGTGTGTGTCCGTGTGTATATGTAAATATGTATGTATGAGGGCGAAAACCCTAGAGAGCCGCAGTTGGACCGATGCTTTTACGGCTTGACATGGCTTGACGATGACCGAGCTCATGTGTTGCAGCACACTTAACAACGAATTCCCGGCTACCTCACACGTCAGTCCCGCAGTTGCGGAAGAAACGACTCAACTGGCGCTTTGTCGACAGGGTTATCATACGGCCATCTCCAAATACGTCCAAACAAACGGAACAATCGGCTTGTCCCCGAACCGAGTGGTTGTCCCCGAGCCAACTAGTGCCAGCGCTGATTAAACCTGCATCAGCTGCACAGAAAAGTCAGACAAGTCCTGTCACCTACAAGATATTTCCAGTTGGTTTCATGCAATCAGCCGACCCACTCCCTGCTCTAGTTTTCGGAGCTATTCCCACACCTCAGCTACGACTTTTGCATGCGCGCTCGTGTGCATCCTCACTTTCCAATTGCAAATTGTGAGGTGATCGTGGGTCCAATAACATTGGATGTTACAGTTTATGAGGACAAACATGTTTGTCGGTTTTCTCGGCCATGATGATGATGATGATGATCATCATCATCATCATCATCTTCATCATCTTCGTCATCATCAACAACAGCAACAACCACAACCAACAACCAACGGCCAAAAGCCAACAACCAGCAACAGCAGCAACAGCAACAACAACAAAAACAAACAGGCAAACAAACAAACAAACAAACAAACCAACAAACCAACAAGCCAACAAGCCAACAAGCCAACAAGCCAACAAGCCAACAAGCCAACAAACCAACAAACCAACAAATCAACAAACCAACAAACCAACAAACCAACAAACCAACAAACCAACAAACCAACAAACCAACAAACCAACAAACCAACAAGCCAACAAGCCAACAAGCCAACAAACCAACAAACCAACAAACCAACAAACCAACAAACCAACAAACCAACAAACCAACCAACAAACAAACAAACAAACAAACAAACACCACAACAACAACACCAACAACCAACAACAACCAACAACCACCAACAACCACCAACAACCACCAACAACAACCAACAACCACCAACAACAACCAACAACAACCAACAACAACCAACAACAACCAACAACGACCAACAACGACCAACAACGACCAACAACGACCAACAACGACCAACAACGACCAACAACGACCAACAGCGACCAACAGCGACCAACAGCGACCAACAGCGACCAACAGCGACCAACAGCGACCAACAGCGACCAACAGCGACCAACAGCGACCAACAACGACCAACAACGACCAACAACGACCAACAACGACCAACAACGACCACAAACAACGAACAACAACCAGCAACAGCGACAGCAACCGCAAACAACAACAGCCACAACAACAGCCACAACAACAGCCACAACAGCAGCCACAACAACAGCCACAAGAAACAAAGCTACAAACACAACGACATCAACAACGAGGACCATTGTCAGCAGGAGGGGGGAGGAGACGAGGATGACTCTGGCAATCACAATGACAACATTGATGTCCGGGAGATGTGGGCCATGCCAACCAGATGAGCACAGGGATGCTTGGCCAAAGACATCCGGCAGGTCAAAGTCCTACCAAGAGCACCGGTAAAAGTACTCCGACCTCAGCCGCAGCAGCCAGGAGGAGATCCCGTGTGAGCTGTGAAACTTTTGGAAATGGTGGGTGAATGTGGATGACATGTGAAATGGTGTGAAACATGAACAAATCCGAAGGGAAGCTATGCACCTGATGGGTTGATGCCAAGTGGTATGCCATATGGCATATGGCTTTTGCTTGATCAATGGGAATTTCAGGACCCTAAACTAGAGGTACAGTACCATATAAGGCCATATTATGTGGGGATATTGCCTTACATAACCCTTACATAGATCAGTACCTCTGATTTAGGTACCTGAAATATGCCTTGACCCGAGATGCGGCAATGGCATTGAAATGCGCAGCTATGGCAGGAAGCGTTTGGCTGCAGAGCGAGCAGGCCTTTCTGCAGAATTTACACATCCATAAAGGATGAAGTGTAACAAGCTGACGATGGGTCACACGGGCATCGCGCAACGCTGGCCTTTCTCGAAGTAGCAATCACTGAGTGGAAACACCAGGTCGTTTTGACGATAGTGATGAGTCAGGGACTCAGTCTGTTCGAAGTCATTTGGCTTAGCTGTTTACCCTCTGGTAAACAAACATAACTATGGAAAATCACAATTTTTGATGGTTAATTCAACTATAAATGGCAATTTTCAATAGCTTTTTGTATGTTTACCAGAGGGTAAAAGATGTAGAACGATAATCCGCATGGAGAAACAGCGCTGAGCAAAGGTGGCTATGATCCAGTCATCCATTGCACCCAAAAGGCCTTCGGCATGCTTTAGCCAGTCATTGTTTGCGCAAGCACACACTTTCCTTTGCACTCAGAGCCAAAACTCCATGGGACATGTTCAACTGTGCAATACCTCACGTTTGGAATCCTACAACCTGCTCCAACATGCTCCAACATGCTCCAACATGCTCCAACCTTGCCAGGGCGCGGCATCACAAAGTGATTGATTGGTCAATGATAACTTTGCTTCGCTTTGCAGCAGATCTTACAGCTGCCCCAGCAACTTTCATCCTCATTTTTTCAAGCCCTGGTCAGCCAGCGGCTGCTTCATACTGTGACAGCCTGTGCCCTATGGCCCTGTGGCCCTAAGAATTGACTTTCTGTATGCCATTGCATTTTCATATTGGAACAGAAATTGCAACCTGAATTCTTGGTGTTTCGGACAACCCCAAGAAGCCTGAATAAAAAACTGGTCTATTTTTCTATAATTTTCTCAAGTTGTTCCATAGTGGAATACATAATAATACATATTGGGCCAAATAAATCAAAAATGTATTGGAAGCGATTCGAATCGACTGTTGGCAAACACGAAAGCCGAGCAAAAGGAATCCAGTCCATCACCTCAGAGAGGATAGCATAGGTTTCAGTGGAAGAAATTCACCATATGTGGGGCGTATTGGAATAAAGATCTGAATCACTTTAAATCAAATGCTACCCCAACATTTGAGTGGCTCTTTATGAGATTTATGCTTAGCTGTTATTAGGTGGGCACCTGAAAGAGTTGTGCAATATTGAAAGGCTTGACGCACAGGGGTTGCTACTAAGTGTCGGGATAAAGTCTTAGAGGGGCTGTGTGCAATCGACATGTTGGCTGAACGTGGGTACGATATGGTACAACAACGTTCGACCGACAAAAATGTAAGCGCTTCCAATGCTCTCCTTTGGCAGCGTTGGTGTTTTTTTCAAGTGGGAGCACCATGCTAGCACTTGGCACCGACGTTGCTGCAAAGGGCTTAGCAAGGGGCGTAATGGTTTCAGAATGGCTTCGCGCAAAAAAAAAAGTTTTGCAATGTTTTGCATGTTTTGTAAAGCTCTGCTGGTTTGTTCTTAAAAAAAAAACTGGGTGTAGGGGTTTAACTAAAAACACCCAGAGGTGAAAAGACAAGAGCAAGGGTCAAAAGATTAAGGGGCCCTATGAGTATCCCATTTTTGGCATATATTTTTACGTATGATGTGCAAATGGCAATATGTCCGACATTTTTGTTCGAGATATATTCCAACGTGTTGCCTTTGCATCTTTCTGCAATGTATTGGTGTTTTTATGTTTTTATATAGGTTTCGTTTGTGGTAGAAGCCTCAAAAGTCCTTCTACCAAGCTTCTTATTTTTATTTTTTTGAATGATGAGCTCGCACAATGAAACCATTTCATGGATCAAATGCTGGTTCTCGTTCTTGGGACAGTACCATGGAAAACCCACTTGCTAACCACTTGGTTCTTCTAAATAGGGTGCAAGCCACTCTGAGTTCTTCTTGGTAACCCACATAGTCAAAATGGCCACAAGTAAGATAAGCCAATTCCAAATCGGTCCGGTTAAAAAGCCATACTTATATCATCTTATATCCATTATATTCCATAGTTATATCATGTTATATCCATAATATCTAAAGGGTCTTTTAAATCCACCAAGCGTGGTTTTACTATTCTTCTACCATAGTTTTACCATAGTTTCCCTGCGCCTCGATGCATTCGTGCCGGGCGCCATGAGCTGGAAGGGGCTCAACGCGGAGCCGAGACGTGATTTTTTGGCGGATCATAAGACTATATATTTACAAATATTTACAAATATACATTTTTAATCATTTTTACATATCTATATCTATACATATCTATGTCTATACATATATACATATATACATATATATATATGCATATATATATATATATATATATATATCCGTTATATATATATCTGCCCAAATTATAGCGACGTCACCCGACGTCACCGTGAAATTAGACCTAACCTGCTGAAATAAGGTCTTTCATGTCTGGATCGCGCTATTTTCAACCGTTTGCAGCTGACACTGGCATGTGGAAGGGTTTACAGGCAATTTTATCCCACTGAGGGGCTGTTGCAGCCCAACTTTCCGAAACATGGTTCGCTCAATACTGTTCCACTTCTGGAAGGGTTGTAGGGCAGCTACTTCGCACACTTGTTCCACATGATTCATAACTTGGCCGATGAAGACTCAGGTGCATGCAAGGTGCTTTAGTTAGAGCAATGTGTACATTGGAAAAGTTTCAGCTGCATGATTCCGTTCATTCTTTTTTGGCATTTGGAAGATTCTAGATTGTGTTCTTGACTTTTAAAGAAAAATTGGGGGGGTAGAGTGTCAAAACGACAGCTGTGATGGTTCAGGGCTGCAGGCAAGGCCTGTTTTCAGTCAACAATTTCAGTCCGTGTGACTGCTGTATATAATTATATATGTATATATTATATATATATCATAATATTATTTAATTATTTTTTTCCCCAACGGTCTGTTGATGCTGTTCGCAGCGACCGGGTCTCACAATGAATTCTATGTGTGGAGTCACGTGGCGAAATCTGTACCTAGGTGGGCCCCAAAGTCCGTTGCATTGAGGTCCTTCCACCTATTAATATCCGCCTCCAGTGGCTCTTCACACGGCTCTACGTCAAGGCCATCCATGCCCTTACGTAGAGCGCAGGCGAGCGCTCCGCACATCGCCGGTGGGTACTCCTTCAGGTACCCTGTCTTCCAACAGCCTTTGCTGTCAAGTCCTATCGCTCGAGACCTCGGCAATTCGCTACGCGTCATCCAGTGCCTGAGATCTTGAGGTAGGTGCGGCAGGTTGATAACAAGCAGGTCTGTCGGCTTCGGTGACATAGCACCGAAAAGGCCCTGCGACAATCGTCGCCTCTGCACGCCTGGCGCAACCAGTAGCGCTTGCATCACCGGTAATCGCCAGATTGAAGCTGCATCTTCTTCGTCGGGTTCAGCAGGGTATTCCACAATGCCCAAGCCCCCGATGGTGATCATGACACATGCCATGTGCAGCGTAAATGTGAGCAAACAATTGCCTGTAAAGACCTGTAACAGTTCCTTCAGTGAAAGACGGGGCAGCCCCCAAAGATGTTCATTTGTACGGACTACTCTTGGCTGAGATCGGCCTTGCAAGGCCTTGGAATCCACATTACGTCCCCTAGCCTTCGACCAGGTTTCGCAAGGCGGACCTGCGACGAAGCCGATAATGAACTTCTTGTGGGCGAGGTCAAGCCAATAGCACCGCGTCTGTTGGTCCATGACATTGCCCCAGGTAGAGTCAATCACTATATCAACGCTGACCACGTGAAGGACACAATTGGTGGGTGTCGGCATGGCATCCAAAAAGTATTGGATATCTCCTCGCCTTCTTCTTCCAGCAAAGAGGTGAAGCAGAACTCGATGTCTCCCGAATTGTCGGGGAATGCACTGGCTCTGCTGCCAATCCGTCACTGCAACATCTCTGCACTCCTGTTCCATGTGGTCCAGGCCCGAAGGTCTCGTCTGGTTGCAGGCCGCAAAGTCCCATGCGGTATAGTCGCAAAGCTTGGAGAGCACCTGCTTTGCATCGTCAAGGGTCACCTCAAACTTCAGCACGTCTGGCTCTGCTAGGGACTCCAGGAAGAAGTCGATAGTCCTCCTCCAGGTCGTCCAGGACATAGGGTGCTCGTCCCCAATCTGCTTGATCTTCTCGACCGCCTCTTCAAGGGAATCTGCATCGAGGAAATGATCAATGCATCTCAAATGAAGGTCATTGTCAATCCCAGGATCTTGTCGAATTCTGGGATCTGGGAGTCGAGGTCCTTCTGTTTGGAGTGGAGGGAGTAATCGATCATGTTGTAGGACTCGCACTCTATCAACGCAAGAGCCTGTCCCTGGTGTCGGATCATTGGCATAGTTACGACTCTGTAAGATCTGCCGGCAGCGTGCAGGGTAATATAAATGCGCAACGACCTTCTCCATGGTGTGGTACTCCCGAAGGCATGCAGGACAACACGTGGTGTCAACCAGTCTGCGTCTCTTCGCAACTTGTCTGTGCACCTTAAACATGTGGGACGCCTCCCCGGCCTTGTTCTTGCAGGTCTTTCTACAAAAGAGGCATCCAAAGAACTCCGCATTGATTGACTCTTCACTCTGTGAATGCGGCGCGTAATTGAAGAAGGAACGCAGCTCCTGCAAGACTGCATGGTGGAACTCCTGGACATGCCATGCATTTCTTCTTTGACCAGCTGCGTGCTCCATTGCCCTGCGGATCGGTCTTCTCCAGTAAGACCGATGATGGACAATGATGTCAACCCATTGCGGCCAGTGTTCCTGTGGAGGTTGAAGTTGTGAGCAATGTCGCAGCTGCTGCCACACCCATCGCATATCCTCTTCAACAAGAAGGATCCATGGCTTGTCCATTTCAATGAGACCCCATTCATGTCTTTCTCCACAATGAAGTAGCGTCGCAACATACCTGAGTCTTGCTCGACGCAAAAGCTCAGTTGGGCTTGGAAGCATCACTTGCGAGAGGATAGCGTCATCAGAAAAGTGCTGATCTGCTCCAGTCGGAAGTAACCTGCGGTAGAGTCGGATAATGGCCGCATGGAAAGTCTGCTCCGTCTTGTCATCCATAGCTACCCAGGTTTCTGCTCCATACAAAAGTCTGCTCAGGACCAAGGATTCAAACAGCTGCGTGCGCTTCTGCAAAGGAAGCTGCCAGTTGCGAAAGATGAGTTTGCGGTGTTGCGTCACAGTGGAATGCGCAATCGCAATTCTTCTTTTGATCTCGGCTTTTTGATCAGCGGCATGGTGAAGAAGTCCGCCAAGATGACAGTAACGGTGTGTCACCGGGACTTGAAACGTGCCGTACTCATTGATAACAGGAAATTGTCCTGTCGCTTCTGGACCAAAAAGGGTTTTCTTGAGGCGTCTGGATTGGGCCCCTCGCAATGAGAAGAGAACCTCCGTCTTGTTGCGCTGCAAGTTCGGAGTCATACAGTGTTCAGTGCAAAGTTCAAGGAGTTTGCCTGTAGCCAGGCCCACGCTGTGCAGCAAGCGTTCCGGCGAGCTGCCCTCCACACAAACGCATAAGTCATCCATCCAAGTTGGCCCCACAAATGGATCATGTCTCGCAGTCTCAGGTTCCTCAGCTGCAAAGAGCGGCAAGGATCGTCGGTGCGGGAAGGCACTCAAAATCTCATGCTGCTGCATGAAGTGTTGGAGCTTGTGCAAGACGACTGCCCAGACATAGCTGAAAATGATGTCAGCAAAAGGATCTCCAGGGCGGGAGCCATGTGTAGTTTGCACCACGTCTTGTTGCTGATGCATCCAAAAATGCGTCTGTGAGTGGACAGCCCTGACACTCCTTTGCTGTCGCCAGTCCATACCAGCTTGCTGCAGCGCACATGGTTCATTCATGATGCTTCGCAGCGCATCAAGGGCATCTTTAGGCATCTTGAGTCTCTGCATGAGCAAGGCCATGGCGTCGTCGGTCACAGGGCCATCCATGCAAAGAGGTCGGAAGATCCTATAAAAAGCCTCCTTGAGGTCAAGCATAATGAGCGCGCATGAGTTCCCAGCATGCTTGGCTTGTCGTTGAAATGCCCTCACCAGGTGTACACCATATGTGACCGGCATGGCTCTTCTGCCGCCAAGTTGTTGCGCTTGGACGAAACTCTCAAAGATGGATGCCTGTGTGCTCCTCAATGCACGGTGCAGCGATTTGCCGACGTGGCTGGATATCAACAGAGATCTGTATGAACTGCACTGCGTCTTTTCTCCTTTTCCCTTGTAGGCTTGAACTAGGAGACCTCCTTTGTAGCAAAGCGCTTCGTGGCCAAAGAGAGCGAGCTTCCAAAGCGCAGAGAAGTTGGCTCTTGCGCAAGCCGCTGGCGCATAGTGACACACCTCTCCTGGAATATTGTCGGGGCCTGTGGCCTTGCACAGGCAACCTTCCGGAAAGCCAGTTCAAGGTCGACCAATGTTGGGAGCGATTCCGCAGGGATCTCAAATCCTGGCTGGTCCTCATTCTCCAAACTGCAAATCCAGTCCTCTCTGAGCTGATCCAGCGTCTGACGCGTGCCTCCTTCCATGTCGGCAAAGAACTGTATCCATTGGTTTCGGGCTTCAACAGGTGTTTGGCATGGTCCGCCATGTGGTCTGTCCAGGAGGGGCAGAGTTCTGCTCTTCATCTTCTTCGGGTTGGTAGGACCCACAAAGGGCCGCAATATTCTCAGGATGTTTGTGGCTGCAGTGTGCTCATTGATCTGGCGCAAACGTTGTTCAACGGCCTTGGCTTTCGACTGCTTCAGCTGTTGCCTCAGCATAAATCTGCATGTACGAAAGTGTGCCATGATGAGGACAGAGTCACAGCGTAGTGAAGTGCCATAATCAAAGTGCTCGCTATTGATAGGAGTGGCATCATCACTCTTCCATGCTTTCCAGGCAGTCCAGAGGGTCTCAAGCTTGAGGCCCCGTCTAACTTGCTTGAGTTTTCTCTGCCATCTGAGCAAGGACTTTCTCGTCTGCCAAATCTCTTGATTGAGATAGCTCTTTTTCGGCTGTGAGGGGGTCTTGTCCCCTCCCTGCTGCAGGCACGAGCTGAGTTGTCGCCTGAATGCACACTCTTGGAATTCCACATCAGCTGTCCACATAGGAACTTCAAATTCTTGGATGACGTCTCTCAACTTCTGATGATCTGCAGTCAAAAGGCTTGATGTTTGGGCACGTCTGGTGCTTGTACTTGGTGCCACTTGGCTCTGCCAACATGTAAGTTCAAGCCCGACTGCTCTGTGATCTTCTCGTGCGTTTGCCAGGTCAAATTCTTGAAGAACTTGTGACCACGTGCAAAAGCCCTTCCAGGTTGTTGGGATCGCCACATAGTCAATGCAAAAGGAGTCGCCGCCGTCTGGTTTGGTCCATGTGTCTCGACTGCCTTGATGAATCTTGGACGTCGAGGGAAGGCACAGACCATGTTGTTGAAGACAATCCCGAAAGTGAATTGTGTTGGCTGATGTCCTCAAGCCTCTACAGAAGACCGTAACATCATCTGCATTGCCTGGCTCCGCATTCGCATCAATCATCCAAATGCAAGCAGTTTGAGCAGTGTGTTCTGACAGCATGTTGGAAGTCACTTGCCGCTAGTCTTCTCGTTCTTGTCGGGATCTGCCGCTATGTGGTGCGTGAGCTACAAACAGCCAGCCATCCAGAACGGTAGAAGTAACTCTGACAAGGAGTCGGCGGTGATCGCGAAAAACAACCTGAAATTGGTGTTCCGCAAAGAAAACTGGTTGCCCTTGGGCATCGTGCGCAATGGGCTGTCTCATGTTGATCCACAATTCCACACCTCCTTGCCCTTGTCGTTGTCCTGACATGAAGCGAAGAATGTTGTGGGATGTAGTGAGTCCTTCTTCAGATCTGCATTCTTGGAGTCCAAGCACATTGAGTCTGAAAAGGTGCATCTGGTCGAAGAGATAGTGGAGTTTTCCCTCTATGGCCATCTGGTCCTTTTGAAAGCGAGAGGACATTGGCAGTTGCAAAGCTAATGGCACATTTGACCGTTGCTTCTTGAGACACACCACTTTCACTTGTCTGTGATGAGCTGGTGCACGGGAGTTGTGGTACCACGGCTGCAAGTACTCCATCTTGCCATTGTGGAAGTCCTGCACGTCTTCCAAAGACTAGCCATAGGTGTGGGAAGATCTTGTGCCATTTTTGCATGTTGAGTCCAACTTGCCGAAGGTTGAAACTGCATTGCGCTTCTCGCTTGGCCACGAGGTCCACAAACTCGTTGTATGGGTCTCCCGCATGAGATCTGATGTGATGGAGAATCAAGTTTCCTCTGTGGGGAGCCCGTATTCGAGGCATTGGAAGATTCCTCGTAGAAGGCGGTAGGCCAAGTCGGGTTTACCAACTCCGATGTTGCCAAAAGCCTGATTTCCACAGGAAAGTGAGTCACAGCAAAAGATTGTTGGTGTAGTGCTGTTCTGCGTGATCCGCCAAATGCCTGCCCAGATGGGCGCCTCACGTTCAGCCACTTCTGCACCTATTCGTTCTGCATGTGTGAAGCATGCGCCAGACGGGTCATAGTGGACGGGTTGCGCATACCAGTCAATTGGCTCGACTTTCGTCGATCCGTCCGCAATGATCTTTTCTCCCAGCACAATCATAGACCATGCATCTGGGAAGCCAAGTGCGTCAGCATGTTGCGGAGCATGCCTTCTCAATCTTGATTGTGATGTCCCATCTGTGTAAATGAGCCACCTGTCAAAGCTTTCAAGTGTTCTTGGCTGCATGATGGCATTTTGCACAAACTCTGGAAGGTCGAGTCTCTCAAATGCCGAGAAGTCCTCGTTGAGAAAGTTCTCTCCAGCTTGGATCAGTTCCTTGAGATCCTCTTGGCTAAAACCCGTATGTATCATGTGTGCACCTTTATCCGGACGACCGGATTCAAGAACATCAGCCGGAAAGAATGGTGTACTCGTCACTGGGTTCGTGTGCCATTGTGGCCATTTAGATCTCAATTTGTTGTGGACTTCCTTGTCTGCAAACTCTGGGACAACATCGCAGAAAGTGACTCTGTGGATGGCCAGAGGGAGCTTCTCCTCCTTGAGGATGACTGCCCTGGCATAGCCCAGTGAGTCCAGTAGCTTCATCATGTCACAATGATTCAACTCGCTGGCCTGTGAATGTAGAATGCATCCTTGGGAGTCTCGGAGGTCCTGATTGCAGAACATGTAGTGCTGGTAAGTATTTTCTTCTGGACAGTCTTTGTTGAAGCACAGGAACTGCTCATGTTCTCCAAATTGGAAAGCCACACATTCTAGACCCCAGTGTCGAAGTTCATCTTCAACTTGCCTAGAGTCGGCCGGGTGCATGATCTCAATATAGTGTGGAACTTGTAGATCATTGTGCCCTGCTCTGAGGCGGACTGCTGTCGTAGTGGGCTGCGCAACAATGAGACGCTCCAATTCAAGGATTTGACTGGGCTCCGGCCCATGGGCTTGAGCCACCGCACCATAGGCGCTCGGAGTCCGTCCTGTGAAGATGCATCCTTCTTTGAAGAAGATTGAGCCCTCCATCAGCCTGTGCGTGGGTTGACGCTGAACTGGTTCCTCCATGTGTCAGGAAGGCATGCGTAACGACCAAATGGAATCCACTGCCATGTCTAGTTGGTATTGCTTGTTGCGCCTCATAGTTCAAATTGCCTGAACCCAGCCAGAATGTAGCAGCTTCGTGTTCATATCCCGTCGCTTCTCGAATATGCACCAGGTGGCAAGGATTCGGAACTGTGATGGCAATCCTATGTGGCAGGCGATTGTTCACTGCATCGTCTTGGATCGTCAGCAGGACCCCAGAAGCTTGATTCGCAAAAAGCTGTGTGAGGATGATGTGACCTGCGATGTCAGACTCCATGTGTGGAGGATTGGGTCGTACAAGATGAATGTCAAAGGGTATACCAGGGAAGATCTGGTCGCTCCATGTTCTCAAGAGTCTTTCTCTCCATTCATCAACATTCTCATGAAGAGTCACTCTGCGTGGATGAAGGCATCTTCTAACTCCTCTTTCAGGACATAAAAACCAGACCTGAAAATGCGCTGCTAGCTCACCACCTTGCCAATCAAACGCTCCAGAACGCCATGCACTGTAGAGGTCGTTGATCTCCTGTGGTTGTGTCCAAAAGTTGGGAACTCCAGGGATGAACTCAGGTGCATCCGGGTTGAGGTGAGGAGTTTGGAAGCCAGCACACTCTGCAGTTTTTTCAGGCAGGTCAACAGCTCTCTTGTCCTTGAGTGGAAGGTCTTTGCATCAGTTCAATGTGATCAGATTCAGCTGCATCATTGGATCTGACGTGAATGATAATGTTCTCCGCTGCTTCAAGGTATTCCAAACGATCCACCATTGCGAATGGGAAGCCTTTGAGCGTGATGCGGCACGTACTGGAACTGCATGCGGTAGAGAGTTCAGTGATGCGTAGCAGGCTCGAGGTACTCTGCAGTTGCTCCCACGAGTAAGCCCTATGTTCCCATGCAGCAGTAATTGATCTCATTTCTGAAGCTCACAAGTCCAACAACATGTTGGTCTCTGGTCGCTTGTTCAATGATGATGCGGGTTTGAACGCATTCGAATCTGGTACATGGTGGTGGTGGCTGGATGACCTGCAATGTGCTAGGCAGCTCCTGGTCAATTTCAGCGTGCCAGACTTGCAATATAACCTCACACCACGTGTCGGAAAGAGCTTGAAGCCGTGCTGGTCTGCCTTCATAGCATCTTGGCCTGCTTTGATGGTGTATGTACCAAATTGTGACATACATGATTCGGCCTTCTTCTTCGCATTCTATGAGGTCAGCCTCAGTGAACATTCGGCGAAGCCTTCCTTCGTGTCCAGGTGCAAAAACGCATTGCTGGTGCTGATGATGTCTTCTTGGCCTGAAAGGTCGAACTTGTGCTTGATCAGGAAGAAGAACTCTTGGTTCCAAGCCAGGAGTCGCCTCTTGAAGGTGTGTACTGATCTGTCGGAAAGAGGCGTGTGATGCACGACTCCTGCACCTTGCAGCGACATCATTTCTGTCTGGCTCTTCTTCAGCAACAAGTTCCCTGGCTATTCCAATGGCAATCTCGGTGTCAAGATCAGGATCAATTGGAGGTGGAACTTGGATCCTGATGTACATGCCGTGAGCCATCTGGTGAACTCTATTGTCGCTCGCAAGCCACAATTCGTTGTCCTTGCTGACAACACAGCGTTGTTGTTGAATCTGACAGTATTCCAACAATCCAGTGAGCATCAAGATGTGGTCTCTGTGAAGGCTCGGATTGACCTTGAGGACCTTGCGGCTTGTGGCAGCAGGTACAAGAAGTCCGCCTCGTAGAGGATGGAAATGGATTTCCAGATCAAGCAGGATCAATTTCTCCACGGAGCCCGGTGCAACATCTCTAACGGACTGTAGGATAATCACCTCTTCTGCAGTTTCATGCACACCTGCCGGCGTTGCTGGCACATAGTGGAAGCATCTCACATCTCTGCGCCTCATGTACGTCGCATGGATGGCCTCTTCCAAGATGGACATATATGTTCTGCTTGAAGCAAAGCAGGGTGCCTCTGGCTCATCTAAGCGGTAGATCAATATGCTGATGTCGCCACTATGAAGGCTGCAGCTGTCATACGCTCTTGGTGTTGGAGATTGCTGTGAGTCGATTTCCATGTCAACCTCAGGCCCAAGCGTCTGTTCAGTTGTATGATGCATCAAGGATTGCTCATCAGGTTCGCACTGTGGAACTTGTGCTGCCTTGTTCGATGATGCGCTCGGAATGCTTGTCACAGTCAAGGAATCCAGGATCGTGATCGTGAAAGCTTGTCCATGTTGAACAACATGCTCGTTGGCAAGGGAAAATGGAATTTCGACCCACGCAATAGTCGTACGGCATCTCAAACTGGGTTGGTGGCACCAATAATCAACATTTGCAGCTGTCGCAAGTGCAACTCCTCCAATCTGTCTCGGGAGTGAGCACGCAACTGCATAGGAAAACGGTTGATGTTGATGGTGGTGATGATGAATCGTTGTGAGGGTTGAGAATCTCCGCATCCAGTGGCCCTGTGAGATCACGACGTCAGCGTGAACAGGCCGATGAAGATAGCCTCTGTAGGGATCCGGCTGGATGACATGAATCTGGATCTCCTCATTTGGGCGGATATGTCCCCGCCAAGCGAAGCCAATGTCTCGCTCCCATCTTCTCCAATCTTCTGAAAATTCAAGAAGTTTCGGATGTTCACAAAATCGGAAATTCTCATGGTGGAGGTACCATGTTCGGATGTGTAGGTCTCCATCGCTGTCAAGGTCAGTGAAGGCCCCATGTTCTTCAGCTCTTGTAAAAAGGTCATGAATGAACTGTGGAGCACCAATTGGGTCAGGAATGGCATCCGGATCATCTTCTTGTTCAGGATCACCGTGCCCTTGGAGTCCTTCAGGAAGAGGATTGTGCCATGCGTCTGAGATTCTATAGTGTGTGACCCAATTGAGTCACTTCTCTTGCACCTCCGTTTGCTCCACGGTTTGCCTTCACTTTGTTTCCAATTGGCCAGGGAAGCCAATGTCATAGTCGTTGAGAAAGGTTTCAGAAAATCAGGATCAGCATCCGCAGGGAAAAAAACGCAATCTCTACACATTCATCAAAAGAAGGGTGTCGTGTAGGATCAATTGATGGCCAACATGTTCTGGTTCTCGGCATTGGAACCTGTGTGCGCCCACGTTGCTCTTGCCAACTCCCCAGTTGAGCTGAAAGCTTCATGGCGTCGTCCACTGCTTGCCAAGGACTCAGAAAGTTGCTCTCGTAGATGCAAGCATGTCCCCACTTCAGAAGGGAGCTGCTTGAGCCTACCGGCCATTGGTCGTTAGCCCGAAGGCCTAGCGACCGGCCCCACCAAAAGGCTGCATAGCCGATGACTTTTTGCCATCGTCTACCCTTTGGCGCTTGTTGCCTGATTCTTCTCCAATCTCCTCTGTTCTCACATGCAATTGCTCGAGGCCATCTAGCATGCCCTTGAGCCCTTCTCTCATGTCTTGGCTTGACTTCGCTGTCCTGTCCAGGCCTGCATCTTCGTCTTCGATGGTCTCGACCTGATCCTTGAGTTCCTCTTCCGTGGCTGCATTCTTTGCCTCGTCTAGAGAGTGCTGAGCTGCTTGCAACTCGATGTCTGCCGTGCCAATGAGCTCCTCGAGCTTGCGGTCCTCCTTGTCGAAGTCTTCGATGAAGGATCTCCACGTCGTAATGGCTGACTCCAAATACTGCTTCCAGGCTGCATGGAGATTTGCCCTGGCTTGGCGAGCTTCTAGCACTGCCGTTTTGGCGTCTCCATGGACTGTGACAGCTTTGTGGAGCTTTGAGGTGGCTGTCTTGTTCTGCAACACATCTGCCTCCTTTGCAAGAGTCTGCAACTCTGGGTCGTCTTTCTTCTTGAGCACTGTCACAATCTCGTGTAGTTTGGCCTCTGCCTTGGACTGCGCAGGCGTAGCCGACGCCGGCGCAGGAGGCTGAGCTGCACTGGATGACCACGGTGGAGGCTCTATGGCAAGTTTCCCCTTGCCTTTCTGGCCTTTTTGGCCTTTGCTTCCTTTGCCCTTGCCCTTGTTGGACTTGTTGGGAACCTGTGGTCTTTGCTGGTTGCGCTGTGCTCGACGTCCTTGATGAGGTTTCGGATATTGTGGAAATCTTCTGGTCGAGGAACTGCGTGATGACGTTGAGGCTTGCTCCCAATCTTGCTCCCAATCGTCCCACTCGTGTTCCTGCCATGCTCCTTGTTGCGTCCAGTTGGAATACGATCTCCCGGACGATTCCCACTGTCTACTCAGTAGACGGCTGTGCATGTCTCTGCTGTTGGCGTTGACTCGGAGGGACAAAAGTGTGATCCATGAAGTCCTCCCAGTGACCACCGCAATCTCCGCAACAGTTTATATTGAATCTGTTGAGCTTGCTGCAATTGAGGCAGCGCCACGGGTCTTTCGATTGCTTCCACATTGCTGCTGATATTCTGCGTAACCACGCTGAATCCCTTGAGTGATGCTTCTGCAGTCTGGTCTTGATGGATGCCAATTGAGCCCTGGACAGCTCCTTGAAGCCCTTGGCAAAAAGGTGCCAGTGGAACCTGGCAGTCGCTCTTAACCTTCGTTCCCTTCTCCTTCTCGATGGGTTCGCCGTAGTGCTCAAACACCGGCGCAGCAAAGATGAAGAGCAGGAAAACCAAGAAGGACACAACCATGAAAAGGTAGAAGACCAAAAAATGCTAAGCCCGATCACAAAGATAAAGGCAGCAGGGATGTCAATCTCCGTGTACCCGGGTTTGGTAACGCTGCCGGGACAGCAGGAACAAGAACTTGCTCAGCCTGCGCAGGGCTAACCAGATCACGCAGCTGCCGCAGAGGTTCAGGCCGATGGCGAGTCCAAGGGCCCGCGGGTCGAGTTCGCGAGAGACCCGCTAAGGTTGATCAGGCGGGGGGCTACCCTAATCTCACCCTCCCAGCCGAAACCTTATTTAATTATATATATATTATATTATATATATGATTTGGGCCTATGGTGGATTTCTTTCAGATAAATAGCTTCAGCTTTGGCGCCCCCGTGGAATGCCTGAACTCTTGAAGAAGGACGGCCGGCCGAGTTTTCCGCTTTTGGGCCAGCTTTTGGAGGGTTGCTTGAAAGAGTGATTTCCCATTCCCCGACTTGCAGCTTTCCGGTTTAAGTTTCTAACGACGTCGTTTTTGGCATTTTCAGCCCTGAAAATGCCAAAAACGACGTCGTTAGAAATTCCTGGGCTCGATTCCCCCCTGGGTAGCCTCGATTCCCCCCTAGCTTGCCGGCAGAGACTTCCCGGCCTCGCAGGAAAAGACTGGTAAAAGGCCTTTCAACAGCCCGCTGCCGCAGAACAGTTAGTTTGGGATGGAGTCGAACCATGCAGTCTTAGAATACTACTTATGGGGACTAGCGATGATGGTTGTAATTCTTGACTTGAGGTGTTGTAAATACGCAGCCCCTTAATTTCATACGAGTGTGTTGAACAATAATGCGTGCTGGGATATACTAGTCGGATAGTGGGACCAGTGATGGTTGTTGTAATTCTTAACTTGGGGTAGACATAGGTTTCCATCCCTGATTTTCATGTAGCTTTGGAGGTTTAATTTCTAACGACGTCGTTTTTGGCATTTTCAGCCCCGAAAATGCCAAAAACGACGTCGTTAGAAATTCCTGGGCTCGATTCCCCCCTTCGTTTCTAACGACGTCGTTTTTTGCATTTTCAGGGCTGAAAATGCCAAAAACGATGTCGTTAGAAATTCCTGGGCTTGATTCCCCCCTAAGTAGCCTCGATTCCCCTGACTAGCCGGCAGTTTTCTGCGACTTCCCGGCCTCGCAGGAAGAGACTGGTGAAGAGGCTCCGTTCAACAGCCCGCAGCAGGACAGGTGGTTTAGGATTGGGTCGAACCATGCAGTGTTGGGATACTAGTGGGGTATGTTGTACGTAATTCTTACAGGGGATATATTAGTGGGGCATAGTGGGACCAGTGATGGCTGTAATTCCTAACTTGGGATATACATAGGTATCCCCGGATTATTCCTGGGCTCGATCCTGCTTGGGTAGCTTTTTGGGGTTTAGTTTCTAACGACGTCGTTAGAAATTCCCGGGCTCGATTCCCCCCTTCGTTTCTAACGACGTCGTTTTTGGCATTTTCAGGGCTGAAAATGCCAAAAACGACGGCGTTAGAAATTTCTGGGCTCAATTCCCCCCCCTGGGTAGCCTCGGCTTCGATCCCCCCTGCCACCTTTGGGGACATTCCCAGCATGCCTTGCAGGAAGGGCATCGTGCAAAAGCGAAGAGAGCAGGTGAACAGGGCAGTGGTTGGGCTGTGTAAGGCGATATAAACACATGCACCAAATGTAATACTCATCCGAAATAATGTTAAGTGTGAATCACAACTGCGGCCCGGAGGGTTTGACTTGAAAATTAATAGCTCATCAATAATTTATTGATCGTGTGGGTTTCATAATAGCTCCTAATTGGCAAATCTTGATTTCAAATGCCACATTTTTGGCATTCGCATAGAGGCCTCGGGCCCAAGTCAGTACCACTTTCCATATAACCGTTTTTCCATGGCTGTCCCAACATGGGAGGAGAATGTTTTTGAGAAATACAAGAGTGAGTATGATTGGCTCACCCTGGAGCGTGCTGAAGACCAAACTTACCTGGGTTGCAGTTTGTGCATGAAGTCAGAGTCAAAGAAGAAGCGTGGATTTGCTTCTGGACGCTACGAAGTGAAAAAGTATTTCAACCAGCGCACTTTGCAGCAACATGTTGATTCACCCATCCATCAAACCTGCTTGGGCAAGGCAAAGTCTTCTCCCAGCCAACCGCAAGACTTGGTGATTGTCGCTTCCAGTCCTTCCAGGCCTTCCTCTGACAAAGATCCTGCAACACTACCCCGCCGGATGCCAAGCCAGTCTTCCGAACAGGCCACGCCCAGCACATCAGGCAAGAAAGAGACCCAGACACGTAGAAGCTTCTACAACTTGATGCGTGGGGTCTACACCACCTTGCACCAATGTCTTTCAAGCTGTGTCTTCCGCATCCTTCTCTCCTTCGCTGAAGCATGTGGCGGGGTCCTGCCACAGCAACAGTCCGGCACTGTCTTCGAGGAGTGTCGCGACTTGATCATCAAGAAAGTGAAGGAGAGGCTAGAATGTGCTATCCGGGCTTCGCCATACTTTGCTCTTTCCATCGATGAGAAAGCCACGATGCTCATCATTGTGGTGACATTCATTGGCCCAAACTGCGAAAAGCTGTCTGCTCCTCTGGCGTACAGAAACTTGGCCGGCATGGAAGCATCAGATCTCTTTGCTTCTGTGAAAGACACCTTGGAAGCCTCGCTGTTGGACCCTGCAAACTTGGTGGCCTTCTGCGCTGATGGTGCTTCTGTCATGGGCACCCGAAAAGCCATGTCCGATCCTCAGGATGGCAACAACGTAGCCCGCCGCTTGAAGGCTTTCTGTGGGCACCCTATTCTTGTTCAGCACTGCAGCCCACACAAGTTGCAGTTGGCGGTGGAGGCAGCCTTCCATGGCGATGATTACTTCAAGGAAACGGAGCAACGCATACGTGCATTGTTCAAACACCTCAAAGCCCATCCTTCCAGCAACATCGATCTCGTGTTCTGGTCGGAACTCACGGGCGAGGATGTTTTGACCTCCGTCAGCACTTCAGCGGCCCGTTGGCTCTCTTGGCTGCGTCCTCTGGAAAAGATCCATGCAAGCTTCACAGCTTTGCTGGCTCATCTCCTGTATGAGTTCACGCACCATGCCAACAAGGAGCAGAAGAAGACCATCCAATGGATGTTTCTTTTCTTTTGCTCCTGGGAATTCCGTCTCACCATCGCTGGCATCACTGATGTCTTGAGGATCTGCTTTCGCTCCACAAACTTGTTGGAAAAGGCAAAATCTCTGACTGCAGTCTGCAAGCTGGCAGAGCAGCTTAAGGAGGAGCTGGATCGATATTGTCGTCGAAAATCTTTGCTGGCCGACGCTATGGCTGGTGAAAGGGCTCTTCCTGCTGGAGACCTTGGCAGAGTCTGTTTGTGACTTGTACCGCCAACAAAAGGACCAGCATCTACGTCTGACATATGCCCTTGTTGGCGGCCAGGTCCTTGATCACAAAGTGACCCTGACAGGCATCGAAGATCGTCACCACATGAAGAAGATCTTTCGAAGGGTCAAAGCCTTCAGCGAGTCCTGCCAGGAACAAGTCCTGCGCAGGTTCGAAGCCAAGGAGGTCTGGAAGCACGCTCACATTTTTGATTTCGACTTTGTTCCCACGAATGAATCCCTGCATGTAATGTATATAGAAATTTTATATTATTGTTTTTTGATATAAAAATAAAATACATATTTTAAAAAAAAAAT
>CAMXCT020003229.1:0-19006 GCA_947184155.2 Cladocopium goreaui
GTAGGTCCACCTGCAGCCAAAAGACACGTAGGTAAGCAGAAACCTCAGGTTGTCGATGACTCTCAATCAGGTTCATCAAGAAAGAAGGTTGTTGTCTCCTATCCCAAGCTTGATGAGGAAGATGAACTGGACATAAGAGCTAGGGGGTTAGGTCTGGACAAAGTTGATTCAGATGAACCTCAAGTCATTGAACCAAAACATTCTGCACCTGCGCGCAACCGTGGTAAGCAAGATTCAGAAAGTCAAGTTGAGAAACTAGGTAGTGATGCTCTTGAGCCTAGGCGAGTTTCGATTCCACTGCCTGGTAGTGAAGTGCAAGCCATGACACCAGCATACAGAAAGATGCTCAGGAAACTGGAGGATAGTGTGGAACTTTACAAACTTCACATCAAACACTATCACATGTCTCCTACTCAATTCAGACGAAGGACTTCCATGTTGGGACTTCCTGACTCTGTTTATGAGAAGTATGAAGAAATGTACAACAAGTGTCGTGTGTGTAGTACTTCAATTGCACCACCGCCGAGAGCCAGAATTTCAGGCATACGATCCACCAACTTTGGAGATGTTATCTTTGTTGATCATGCTGAAATTCAGTTGAGGAAGAACAAGTACATGGTGTTGCTTGTTCTTGATGGTGCAACCAACTTACTTTGGGGTACGGCACAAAACTCACTGAACAACAAGGAGACCATTCAGGCTCTAAGGTTGTGGGCTGATGAACATAATTGTATGCCGAAAGCCATCGTAGGTGATGAAGCATTCTTCCAAGAAGACTTTCTGACTTATTACCGAACTCATGGTATCAAGGAATGTCCCTGTGGTTCAAGAACCCCATGGCCTAACAGAGCTGAATCAGCTGTCAGACTTTTCAAACGACAATGGCAAACCATGTCAAAGAACCTTGAAGATGATAGGTTCAAAGGAATTACCATCAGAGAAGCTGTGAAGCGTACTGTTTGGGCCAGAAACACTCAACTCACTGTTAGTGGTTATTCTCCTTTGGAAATTGCCACTGGTAGAAGACCACCAGATCTTCTGGACATTGAGACTTCTGATCCTGCTCAACTTAGTGTTGATCCTTTACCTGAAGACAAAACACAACTTGAGTTGCAAAGGTTAGCACTGAGGGCACATCAGGAAGCTAGACAAGCTGCTGACCTCAGACATGACATGGCCAAACGAACAATGCCATCAGATGGACCTTACAAACCAGGTGATAAGGTTTTCGTTTGGAGTTCCCCTGTCAATGCTAATGCTATTGCTTCAAAGGCATGGAAGAAGGAAAGATGGATCAGAGGTACTGTTATCTCTCAGGAAGGTGCTATGGTCAATGTTCATGTTGACAACGCAGTCATGCGTGTTAATCAATCGAAGGTGAGACGTGACCATGATGAATGGCATGATGTTGCTGTTCCTGGACTTGACACATCAGAACCTGTCCCACTTGCAGTTGAAGATGAAGATGACTATGAACCAGATATAGCGAATATGCTGAAGCCTACTTAGGTGAACAAGCTCACTGGTTTTGTCAAACTGGCAAGTGTGATGTTGTGGAACTTTTCAGTAGCAACACTGGTCTTAGTTGGCACATGGCACGATTGAACATGAAGGTTGGTGAACCAGTTGACCACAAGCATGGTTGGAGTTTCAACAGTAAGAAGAAACAAAACCAAGTTTGGAAACAACTTGAGAAGCTGGATCCTGAATTCGTGTTGATCACAAATCCTTCACCAAATTCCTGGAAATACTCGGTATTCAAGTGTTGCCTTGATGTGATGAAATGGCAAGTTGACCGAGGAAAAGGTTTCTTGGTGATTGCACCACCTGATTCAGGATTTGCTCAGTTTTTGGCTTGGAAGAAACTTCAGAAGGACAGAATCAAGTATCATATCGGTTGTTTCAATCTTGACATGACAAACTACTGTCGTTGTGATCCTTCAATCAAGAACTTGCGTGTGTATTACAATCATGATGAAGACTTTGACATGTTGGAACCACAGCATGCCTTCAGTAGAGAAGGGAAGCTTTGGAATGATCCACAATGGAAGGTCTTACCATCTTACTTGTGTTCATTCATTGCGCAGTTTACACAGCTTGTACCTTTGAGGGACATGAGACAGTATTTTCTGTTTGAAGATATGTTGGAACATTTTGATGATGGAGCATTGTGTGGCACGTCAATGTTTTTGGACCGTGAACCTGAGTGCTCGTGTTTGTTGCAAGACTTGCATCATGTTGAGACCTCGATTCCAGTGCCGTTGAAGCACATCCTTCCACAGAGGTTTACCACTCAGTTACTGGTTCAAACATTGAGAAAGATTGATCAGTTGCCAAGGAGTACAGAGGCTAGTGTCAGAGAATCAACTGATACCAGAATCATTGAACTGATTCCTGGACTTCAAGATGTCAGGAAGAAGACATTGCCTCAAATGTACTTTGAAGATTGCAGTGTGTTCAGAGGAACTTATGGAAGAGTGAATCCTTTGTTTCAACATCCTGAAGATGCTGTCTTACTTATTTGGAAACCTGGTGATTATGATCATGTTTACTTCATGTTTGTGTCACAGTTGTACCCACATCATGAACAGTTCAAAATCCATGAATGGAGTATGATCGTCTTTTCACGAGAAACGACTGGTGCGATCAAGCGGAGAGTAGCAGATCCTCCTGTTCAAGGAGGTACACCACCAAATGGTGACGATCCCATTCATCCAGATCAGCATGGTGATGTTCCACCAAATGATGATGAGATGTTGAGTGGTGATGAGCCAGAAGATCCTCTGGATGATGATAACCAACCTGATTACAATACTGGACCTGATCCTGATGATGATGATGATGATGATGATGACAAAGAGTATATTATTCCAGATGATTATGGACCACCACCTGATGATGATTTGGATATGCCAGGAATACAGGACTCGGGGAAACACATCAACCAAGTTCACCATCAACTCCGTTTTCCAATCCTGACATTCCAATCGAAGAGATTGCTGTTCCTGGACAAGATGACGATTCTCCACCAGGACCTGATCCGACGTCAGAGCCTATCAGAGTTCAAAGGAAACAGAGACAGATCTCAACTGATTCTACTGATGCTTTACCAAAGGCAAAGGCAAAGGTGATTATCAAGAGGCCAAAGGTTCAATTACCAGGTCATGTTCAGCCAATTTCAGTTCCTACTCAGAAACCTCATGATGAAGAAGATGAAGGACCTTCACATGATCCTATTGCCTCAAGTTCACATGATAATACAATTCCATTGCCTACTACTACACCAACATCGTTTACGCCAGGTGACTTTGCGCAGCCAGCGCAACAGCAGTCCTCACAAGGAACACCAGAATTGGTATCATCACAACATGATGATGATGAAACAGAACCATATGAAACAGACGACACTCCTGTTTTGACTGAGGATGACATTGCTCAGCTTCAGGAAGAAGATGTGGACACTGAACCTTACACATCAGACCACTCTCATTTTGTCAATGTGGATGGTACTGTTTTTGTTCCTTTAGGACCCAAGGTCCAAGCTGCACCTGAGTTTGGTTCATACGATGTTACTGGATTCAAACAGTTTGAACAGTATCTTGCCAAGAATGGGAAGAAGCAGCCAAAGGCAGAATCAGTTATCACCCAAGAAGTCTTGAGAAAGTATGCTAAGGAGATCAAACAAGCCAAGCTTGAAGAATTCAGAAGTTTTCTGGACTTCACTGCCATGACTTTCAGAGACAAGAGACGTCATAAGATTGATAACTATGTCACTGGCAGATGGGTGCTTACCATCAAGGTTGATAAGGATGGACAGTTCAAGAAGTTCAAGGCTAGATGGGTATGTAGAGGCTTTCAAGATGCCCAAAAGTATGACTTACAGACTGACAGTCCTACTGCTACCAGGTATGGTTTTCGTGTGGCATCTCAGCATGCAGCCTCGATGTACTGGGATTTACTCCATTTAGACTTGAAAACTGCCTTCCTTCAGGGGGAACATACGACTTAGACCGCCGCGTTATCCATGTTCAGTTGCCTACTGACATTGGTTTGCCTCCTTACTTGGTTGGTTTGTGCACTCGTTCCGTCTATGGACTTGCGGACGCACCACGTAGATGGTGGAACCGCCTTGATAAATTTCTGATTTCGCTTGGTATTCAACCAACAAGAGCGGACAGGTGTACATATGTATGCTATGATGGTGCTTTTAAGGAGCCAAAACGGGTTAGCTTTGCTGACTCTGAGGCAACAGAACCAGCACCTGTGACATACTACGTAAGCTCACAAGACAGTGAGGAAACGCGTGATGAATCCTCCGACATTGCTGAGGAAGTTCATAAGTCTCTTTTGGTTGAAGAAAGATTGTTTTCAGCTTGCTATCAACAAACCCAAACGTGGAAACAGAGGAAAGAGTTCAAGGAGAAGAAGGTTGAAGATTGTGCTTGGACTCCTGTTGTTGATGAAACTTTGTTGAAGTTTTTGGAATCTGTTGAACACAAGTCTGGTTGGTATCCTTTTGAGAATGGTCATGCTCAAGTTGCTTATCGTGCAAAAGCTTTGAGAACTCCTGGTTCACACTATGATCGAAGGAAGTTCCACTTGAGGACTTCTATTGTGAAGAGGAAAGGAGTTTGGTGGTTACTTGAGACAAATCATGACTTGAACAAGGAAAATGTTTCCACAAGTTTGGAAGAAGAAGCTGAAATACTTGTTTCAGTCTTCTTACCTTCAGAGCGTACTTATCTTGCCACGACGCCACAGCTGACACCTGAGATTGTTGAAGAACTATTGGAGCACTTCATGGACCCTGTGAATGGCAGTAATGCCAAAGGAAGAAAACCTATTGGCATGTGTTGTTTGCATGTTGACGACTTGTTCATTGCTGGAACTCCAGAATTTTTGGAAAGGTTCAAGAAAGTTGTCAAGTCACAATTCAAGATTGGTCATGAAGATGTGAATGACTTGATGTTCACCGGTCAAAGTGTGAAATGGATTATTGATGAGAAGACCAAGAAGAAATCTCACATCACTGTTGAACAGTCACTTTGTGTCAGTGAACTCACTGAGGTTGTCATACCAAAAGGCTTGAAGGATGAAGACAAATGTGACAAGAATCTCCATACTGCCTATAGGTCACTCTTAGGTAGTATCAACTGGTTACAATCAAGAACCCAATTTCAGTCATGTTATCAGTTTTCACGTTGTGCTTCTGCTGCTGCTGCACCCACCATAGGTGATTGCAAAACGCTGAACAAACTTTGCAGACAAATCGTAGGTGACCCGATGGAACTTATGTTCTGGCCACTTCAAGGTGATCCTAGATTAGTTGCTATGCCAGATGCAGCGTTTAGGAACAACAGCGACAAATCCTCACAGCGCGCAATGGTTATTTTCATGGCTGAACCGAGAAAGGAAAAGAGCAAAAACACCAGAGGTTCTCTCATTTTCTTTGAATCTACCAAAATCAAACGAACCACTTTGAGCACAACTGTTGCAGAGTTGTATGCACTCATGAAGTGTTATCGTACATGTCAAATGTTGAGAGGACTGATCAAGGACATCACTGGACTTTCAAGCGAGATTCATATGAGGACTGATGCAAACAATCTTGTGACTACTGCCAGCACTACTCATGTTCCTGAACAACAAGAGACCATTCATATGATTCAGATGCTTAGGAAGGAAGCATGTTCAGGTTCAATTGCTGACTTGTCACATATCAGAACTCAATGGTGTTTAGCCGATTGTTTGACCAAGAAGTCTGCTAATCCTCAGAATCTTATTGATGCTGTTCGACAAGGTGTTCTTAAAGAAGTTGATGCTCATCCACCATTTAGATCATTACTGGAACACAAAGCTTACCTCAGGTCATGGTTGCCAACAGTTTGCAGTCATGTTGATTTCAGACATGATGTATTTCTGTTAGGTGACACCTTGAGGGATTCTTGACTATTTTTTGAATTTGTGCCTGCGGCTCAAAAGGCAGAGTCTCGAGGATCGTACTGTTTCTTCAACATGTCGAGCTCTAGCCGGTGGAACAGGGCCTCAGCCGCAGCATCTAGTGATCAGGCACAATCGAATACTCGAGGTCAAGAATATCAAAGTTCTGGATATGATGCTACTGGAACACACTCATCTGATGGATATGCTCTGAGAAGATCAGAGGGAATCCCAGATGACAGATTTCGAACACCATCGACATTACCCAATGAGGACCATTTAGCATTTTGCTATGATTACAGGCGCCAAACAGATTGGTTTCAGGCTCACGAGCAAGTGAGGAAGAAGAGAGAGCGCAATTTACATACATTGATGGGTCCACACAACATGAGACCAACTGACAGACATGAAATGTTCATGGACGCAATAGCTTGGATTCTGCACTGGGGAACTAGTCATGGAGAATTTGATGAATCTTTGAAATGGACTTCAAGTTTTCTGAAGTATCTTTGTGGCTTTACAACTCAGGCAGAAGAAAACTGGTTTGATGAACGATGCAATGATTTCCACGTGGACATGACTAGCTCATCGAGGAGAAGTTATTATATGTCATGTAGCAAGAAGCTATCCAATGTGTTGAGACATTGCAGAGACAGAACATTGTTCAATGCCAGTGGAGCTATGAACATTTCCAATTGTTTGATCAGATGCAAGGAGACAATCCAAAGGAATATCACATGTCTGGAGCAGATTTTGCTGCTATGTTACTGTGTAATCCAAAACAACGTTTCTTTGTCGAGATCTCCATGAGATGGCAGTGGTACCCATATAGCCCCATGGCAGAGTATCCATTCGACGTTCGTCTTGGTGCTTTTCAAGGACATAGCAACCAAGTTGTCGATCCTACTGTGGCACACCACCAACTGACATATGATGAGGCTATGAGTTTGGGCTGGATTTTTCATGTCACTGATTCCATGAATTTAGATTCCATTCAACAATCAGGCCTGAAGACCTTTGTGAAAGGAAGTGGAAAAGGCAGAAGAGATGCAGTACACTTCATGTATCACAATGACAACGGTCAGGGCTACATAAGGATGGCAGAGGGCACTAAGCCTCCAAGAAACTATAGGCGACCAGTGTACCTCGTGTTGGATCCAAGTTTTATTGTGGATAACCAACTCTATCTGACAAGGAATGGTGTAATTCTATATCATGGTGACATTCCTTTCCAGTACCTCCACGTCAAGGAACAGATGCCCACCATAGCATGCAATGTTGTTCATCAAGGACGTGGTCATTCTCTACCTCCATCGGTTACAGGTGGTTCATGGCATAGAGACACAACATGGAGACATGTCATGAAGGAGAAAGGTCCAACATTTATTCCTGGACATGACATTCCTGAGGAAGTCAGAATCACAGCATGGGAGTTCATGGGTCAACAGGTTCCACAAAACTATGGAAGATTGGTTTTTGGTACACCACTATGCAACGAGAATGATTTTGACCCGGTTATGGAATCAATCTATGGTGCTGCAGCAGAAAGCTCTCAAGAAAGAGAGGGATCTGCGCAAGATGATGCACCAATGAGCAATCCATATGAACAACCATCAAGAAGAGGACGCTCTCAAGAAGGAGAGGAACCTCAAGAAGGAGGACGCTCTCAAGAAAGAGAGGAACCTCAAGATGTATGGGAGCAACAACGCTCATCATCAGGAAGTCCAGAATCTCCACAATATGATGATCCTCAACAAGATGCTCAAGACAATCAACAAGAGGAGCCATCAGTGGACGTCCAGGACGACCCAATGGGAGAGGAAGCAGTTAACCTCTGGGAAGCAGAAGATCCACCAGATGATTTGGAAGATCCAATTGTAGAGCAAGCTACAAAAAGTTCGATCTCTGCATCGAATCCCTGGGTCCTGTATGAGGCTGGTATTGTCTGTGCAAGAGAAGAGAGCGGTGAACTCATCAAGAACTCCTCAGGAGAAAAAGTGATAGTTCTACGTGAATGGAACCTACTACTCTCTTCACAAAAGATAGCACTTCGTAGACAATCTATCACTCGCGCAGACTGGGAGAAGTTACCATGGACAGGACATCTATGCTTACTCTTCACAAGAGCTTGGGAGATTGGACGCATGTTGGCACACTTCCATAAGGAAAGAAACAGTGCAGCCATGGAAGGTTACATGGACTCTTGTCGACGACATTGGACAGACTGGATGCGAGGTCAAGTTGCCCCAGCAGGTTGGGAAGACAGACTCAGTATCAGCAGAGACGAATGGAGAGAGAAGTTCTTGCTATACGAAAGAGACTTAGCAATACAGAAGGACATGGAGTATCTCTCAGAAGCAGTCTTTGTCTTTTACACCAAGCATCTTGACAAGTTCATTAGAGAGAACAACAAACTCTGGGGAGATTTCTGCAAGAGAAAGAGAGACCGTGATGGTAACATTATGGATGCACTGGAGTTGAGCACTCGTGGGTATGACATGACTACCCAAGGAATTACAGTTCCCATGAACAAGAGAACAGTCATCCCAGAACCTGAACGGCATTTCTCGTTTTCCACAAAAATGATGATCATGGCAATCGATCTGTATGAAGATGAAGCACCTGCCAGCTTTTGCCATTTCACCATCTTTGCTCTCAACGAGCTTAGACAATTTGTGGATAGCAGAAAGGAGTTGACGGCTCAGTCTTACAGATTCTTTGTTGAACATGCCTACAATCAATTCTTTCAGCATGAAGCATTCCATCAATCTGCAAGAGCAAGGACAAAGGTCAGGGAATGCGGTTCAGGTGACTTCCACACATCTACAAAGCTCGATGGCTACATCTGGGTAGCAGGAAAGGACAAGATTGCTCACATCCCAGAATCAGAGCAACAAAATGTGGACATGGAAGATCACGATGATGATGATGCTGAAGATGAATTGGAGTTTTTGCCAAGACTACAAGTTTTTGTTAGGCCACAGGAGGAAAAGGCATCAGGCTCTCATGAAAGAGAGGAAGAAGGTGTAGGCTCTCAAGAAAGAGAGGAAACACAACCACAACAAGAAGATGAAGTATTACCAGATGCCAATCCTCGAAGAAATCCTGAAGACCGACAGGGACTGTTTTTAGTCAGGCAACTCAAACCAGAGCACAGGCAGATCCTACATGATATTACGCTCGCAGGCCAAAGAATCCTTCCAATTGATGATCTTGAAGGAGGTCGACCCTTAGAACGTGGTGACATAAGCTACTTCTCATTATGGTTGATGATGTCGGCATTATCAGATGCTTCTTTTTCAACATTTATGGAACAGTATGCACCTATGATGGGTTATGAGATCTCCTACGACAAGTATCATGAGTTCAAACTGGATATTGACCAGATTCTCAAGGACAATGAACATCTCAGCGCAGAAAATTTCTTTGGCGCAGAGGATCCTGATTTGGTGGATGATGATCCAAACACTCCTCTTCCAGACCCTCAAGGACAGAGCGCTGGTGATCCTGAGTACAGGCACACTATTGAAAGTTTGAACATTGAGGACAAGCATATCATTTTGGAAACTGATGATGACAAATTGGTTGAGTGTACATTGAAATGGATCAGTATGTGCAATCAGAATGTTCAACAAAAGATCAAGGACAGTTTTGTCAAACCAGAAGAACGACAAGAGAAAGAAGAGGATGAAGATGAGGAGATTGCTGTCGAAGAAGAAGAAGAAGATGAAGAAGAAAAAGACACACAGGAGCCACATGTCCCAGCTGAAAGCTCTTTTGAGAAAGAGGAATCAGCTCCACCTGAACGCTCCTCAGAAAAGGAGGAATCAGGGGAGAAGAAGACAGACATTCAAGATGATGAAACAGCTCCTGAAGTGAAACCTGCAATTCGACTTTACTATGGTCAAGATATCACTGGAAACGAAGATGATTCAGTTTTTCGAAAATTGAAGGATTGTTTCTCAGATGGTTACCATGGTGAATGGGCAGGCTTTTACAACAAAGGTTATCCAGCGTCTTCGAAGCATCGACGCATGTTCTGGCATGTTAAGTACAGGAAGACTATGTCTCCACATCAAGAGTATTGGTACCATCTAACAGATGACCAATTGATGAATGAGTACATTGCCAGACACAAGGATCAAAATCCACAACTAGAACTACAAGAACTCAATCAGCACATTGAATATGGTTGTAGTGATCCTAGGATGCATCCTCTTCATCAAGACAAGGCAGAAGCATCCTCAAAGGAAGCAGAAAGGAGGATTGATGACGACTTTGGAAATCTCACCAAGGTACTCCAAGATTACGTTGAGGACCACAAGGTCTTGCCTTACTGTATGATCTTGCATAGCTTGGCTTACAGATATTTAGGTGGAGGCCTATCAGACCCAACATACAAGGATGCCGAATTTCCATACAGATCCTCTCCACAGATAACAGCAATGTTTTGGAATTTGGGAAACTGGTGCAGAAACAGATTTGAAAAATGCCCGGTTCCAGAAAGATTTCAACAATTCATTCCACACATTGACTACACTATCGATGAGGATCATGAAAAATTTGATGAAACCAAATCACAGTTCAACAATTACTTCATCAATGTCATCAAGAACTTTGGAGGACATCTTTTCATGAATTGCGAGGCTGGTTCATTGTATCCTCACAGAGAAAGACTCGACGAGGTTGACTTTAAAACTTGCTTCAATGACTATCATGACTTGATGGTGGCAGCTCGCCTTGGAAAGGATGGCTATATCAAGCAAATTGCTGGATATCACACAGATGACAACGACACACGAGTTCGACAAGTCTCATGGGCAATCTTTGAAGTATCTTGGGGAAAGACAAAGGACCGAGATACAGATGAGATCATTGACTTGACAAGAGCTAGGATGAGGATGACACGTGTGTGCGTTTATCACGTCGGACAGAAGTATGCATCAGACTCTGCGGGGATTGTTGGTGAGTGTTTAGCTGTTATGGCTTTTGAGTGTGCCAGATATCAAGTTGACTTCATCGCAGGTGATGGAAACAAGGCATGCTATTACACCACACCAAAATCTCCAGGCGTCCCTACATACCAACACAGCCTAATCCAATTCTGGATTAACAGAATGGTGGGTGTTGCAACACAAGCCATGCGCAAGTATTTTGATTCATCTTGCCCTCCAATTAGGGTCAAGCATTTCATTTCTTGCAGTTATCGTGACTTGGATTTTCTTGCAACGCACTTGGATGGCATTACAACAGCAACATACACCGACGAGCTCATGAACAAGACAAATGGTAAAGGTGATTGCTGTATGTTAACAGTTGTTGAGTGGGGTCATTCACGTTTGATGTGTCAGGAACACCTAGATGACTTTGAAGGTGATGAAGATCGCATGAACTATGTGGGTGAATTTTACTTCAAGGTAAATGAAACTTGCTTACATGGTGGTCACAACATCTTCATGGTTGCCCCAAATGATCGTGATGCTCATAATCCAATTCTTATTCATCTTGATCCTTCTGATATGTCATGGAACGAACGACATCATTACAAACATTCCTTCAAGAAGAAGCAGTATTCAGATACAAGGAAGGAAAGACAGAAGGAGAAAAAGAGAAAGGCATATGAAGATCAAGCATCAACGTATCAGGGCAACGCGAGTTGGGGTGGATCCTCATCTTCTTCGTCCAGACCATGGAGAACAAGCTTTTGGCTATAAGTGAGTGTACACTTCTTTAAATGAAGATAACACAGCATGAGAGGCAGTGTACAGTTTTCTGTGCATCAACTTATTTCACACAGATGGCATATACTCTTTTAGATAGAGATAATGCCACAAGTGTCTTGTAAATAGAGATACTATACACATTTATCTCCATGAACCATCCTGCGAGCAAACCACTCCGAATGGAGCGAACTCCAAAAATTACCAACTTCGATTTCAGTCCATTGTTTGCTTGAATGAGCAACTTTGGAGATCCGCTATTTCCGTTTATTTCGTGATTTGGTCAATTGTTTTTCGTATGACCTGAATTTCTGAATCTTGCGAACCCGAACTTTTCAATTCAAACTTTCACCGGTAGAGCGAGGCATTTTGCCTGTGGAGAGACCGTGCGCGAAGCACCATTGGTCGCTACTGGAAAAATTAGCGAATCCGCTGTTCTTTTTCGACATGTCCTTAGGACATTCGCTGCTTTCACGTGTTTCAATTCGAAGCCACTGCGTAACTCCGGTTTATTTTGCTATTTGCCATTGTGTAGAGAAGTCAGGAAGATACTCTTAATACCAATTGGGTACGGCAAGGCGTAGTGCTCTACTCATTGCTTTTGAATTTGTGCCTGTGTTTTTGTTTCGACATAATACCCACCAGGTACTATGCATGAGTATTGAGCACATTTATATGCGCCTTCAAGGCTCAAGAGGTATATAGAGTAACCCTGTAGACATAGCACTGACCGGCAACAGGCTGAGTAAAAGAGTGCTGTCATTGGGGAAGACGCCTTAGCTGATCTTGAAGTAGACGCTAGGGCCCCTCTTCAGCCTTCCCCCCAGTCCCCCCCTGTCCCCCCCTCCCGCTTTTTTATCTTAATCAAAGTTTGCACACTTGTAAACACACTACTCTACCCATATGTATATATATATGTATGTATTATGTATATATTCATTTAAATCTATTTAGGTTTACTTGCACCTAGGCAACTATACGCATTTATATGTACAGTTTGTGTCCCTAAACAAACGCTAAATAGATCGTAATCTAACCCGAAAAAATCTGAAATAGAACCGAAATCAACCCTAAAGAGACCCTTAGATGAACCATAAACAAACCCTAAACTAACGCAAAATGAACCCTAAACCAACCCAAAATAAACCTTAAACCAAAACGGAAAGATGTCTTAAACCAGCACATGACGTCATCCAGTGAAACTTTACAACCAACACAGTTCTGCGTCAACTTACATTCTAGATGTTAACAAGATGCATGTTGTGCCGAAAATGCACCTTGAGCATCATGTAAAATCAATGAAAAACATGGAAAAATGATGAAAACCATGGAAAAAACAATTTTGTGGTCTGACCCGTTGATACCAGTTTTGCGCTTGGAAGAAAAGGGATGCTTTGCATGTGATGTGTAGCGTTGGCCATGAATAATTTGTTTTGATGCTTTCGAGCAGCTTGATCTCCCCTAGCCTCGGGGGATCAAGAAAAAATATTTCCAGATCAAAAAAAATTAAACCTAACCTACCACTAAATTTAGATGAAATAGACAATATTTTTTTAAAGATCCTAGTGGTTTATTTTTTTTGATCTGGATTTTTTTTTCTAATCCTCCACTCTTATCCCACCCACCCCCTCTCGCCCCTTCTCGCCCCCCTATCCCAAAGCCACTCGTTTGGACCCCCCCTCTCGCCCCCTCTCGCCCCGTCTCGCCTCCCTCGCGCCCCTTAAAATGGGGGGGTCCAAATGAGGGGCTTTGGGGGGGGGGTCCAAATGAACCCCCAGCCGTCTGCAAACATGCTGCAGCAAGTGCAGCATAGCGCAGCATTAAATCAGTGGCCTAAATCAGGGTAAAAGGGGGATGCCCTGCGGCCCGCCGGGGCTTTTACCAATCAACACAGATGAAACTACATGAAACTATCTAACTTGGAACCTGATGCCTGAACATGTTCTTTTTTGCGGTTCCAAGTTGGTTTGCGGGGCGTATCCACTCGCCGCGGTGTCCCATTTCTTGCAAAAAAGCGAACATGTGCTTGTCTGTTCCCAGAGCCTGGCACTAGCACACGTACGCCTTTGCAGTATTTTACCGTGAAGCAATGCACCTTCTCCAGGCCATGACGGGGCAGATGACGTCGCCCTGGTCGCAGATTTCTGGAGAAGCTCTGTGAAGCTGGGAGCCAAACTCAGACGTCAAATGCGGGACCACAAAGAAGAGGCAAGGTCTCTTAAATCTCTCGCCCATTTTCTTTTGGTTTGGGTATCCACATGTATCCACTCTGTGTCTTCCAAGCTTGGGAGACTTTTGTGAACTTTCCGAAATGTCTCTGATGTGAGGTAGCTATTATCATGAACACCTTTGTGGCAAATATCGTGGCTGGGCAGGTGGTTGACCGTTTGTGATGGTCGGTTTCTTAAGATCCACGAGAAGAACAAGTCTGCAGGCAAGCATAGAGCAACCCAGCAGTGCAATGCCCAAAAGTGTTTGCGTAGTTGGTCTAGTTGACATCTATCAACATGAAGTGCCTATAGGGCCTAATCATTTTCGAAATGCTCAAAAGCATATCACATCCACGATCTAAGCTCAAAGCCTGTTGCAGGACATGCAGCTGCATCTATGTTTGAGATTCGTATCTAAGACATGCCAAGTTTGGCCCGGTGACTGCACTAGAATCTATAGTTTCGACATGTTCACAAGAATATATAGATAGGACAGGAATGGAATGGAATGGAATGGAATGGAATGGAATGGATAGGAAACATGGAACAAGGGTGCGAAGGCAAAGAACAACATTTGTGAGCGGTTCTTGGACAGCTGAGGTGATGCTGGTGGCCGGCTTTTCCATTTGCTTCTTGCCCCGCAAAAAAAACGATGCAATTTACACGTGCACATTAGCGATTTATACCAGCTCAAGGCTGAGATGGGTCAGCAAAGTGTCAGATATTTCATCACTGGTATGAAAACAACTCCCCTGCTCAGCATTTTGAGCATCAGAGTTATTGAAACAACACGGAACTATGCAGATACAGGGTCAGCTTGGTGTCCATAGTAGATTTGTATCTGCCAGTATTCAAGGCTTGCATGCCTCCTGGCGTTTGACAACCCTGGCCTTCACAGTTCTGACACCGGTGGCAACTCGACATAGGTGTGGAACAGAAGGGGCAGTCCTATGGCAGAGTTGCGAGCATCCACGTTTCCGATGCGTCACCACTGCTTCATTCACATCATTGATCAAAGGAAGCAGACAATGCATTGAAAAGTCAAACAAGATGCAACGCAATCGAGGTTCACATTTCTGCGCATTTCAGTGCATGGGCAGCAAAGTAGATGGCTTCCCAGCAACATGCTTGCAGACATAGTGGGGCAAAGCAGACGCTCTCTCAGGGCGAGTGCTTGAAGTTTTGTGTGGCTCGAAGCCATCATTGCAATGCCGTGCGTAGATGCCCACAAAAAGAGGATCAACATGGATCAACATGGCTTATCATGAAGGGAAACCATGTGACCATGTCATTGATGGAATGCTATGATGATCTATGATGTCAATATTGGAAAAATCATGAACAATCCAACGAATGGATGCTGAAGGCGGTACTGGGGTGATAAAAAAAACAATCATTGATGCCTTGATTCTTTGAGCAACTCTTTGAATGTTCCAAGCTTTTCAATCGCTGATGGGTGTGATTCCTCTGAGTCCAATGCAAACACAAACTGAACAATTATAAGAACCAGGGAGGAGAACATAGAAGAACCAGAAGATAGCAACCGATTCTCTTCCTAAGGATAATTTACCAACTTGACGCTCATGGAAGCCTGGCAAGGTACACCTTCCTTGCAGATGCCCAGGGCTGCGCAACTCAAGCCCTAACCAACATTCGCACAGTCCGCATGTGGCAAAGCTGCACTAATTTCGCCGGGCCTGGCAGTTGCAAGTGTTTTATTATGTTTCATGATGTGTCACGCTTCTGTGTGGTCACTCCAGTATGTTCACTCAACACGGTGCAATGCCTAAAGTTTAGCCTAAAGCTATGCTCTGGACTTTAGATATTCTTCTTCGGTTCCAGTGACATTTTTCTTCGGCGCTTCTTGACTCGCTCCTCTCACGTCATCCGCACATTTCTTCACTCTTTTGGTGCTATCCGATCTATCCGAGATCCGAGGTTCGGTGCCAGGAGGATGGAGGAGAAGTTTGACACTTGCTACAAAAATCTGCAAGAATTACAACATCAGTGGACTACAGATTGCACCAACGGGGAGTGACTTCTACCCCAACTGCAACCTGAAATGCTGCATGCGTGTTCCCTAAATGTCGTCCAGGTCCTTTTTTTTTGAGAAGCAGACTTTTGGAAACACATGAAACACTAAGCATCAAGCCATGACTCTTGAGCTGGGAATGTTGCCAGATGCATTTCCGAAGATTTGGGCCCAGAGCAATTATGTAGAAGAGCCACCTTTTTTGCGTGGGATTCGGCCATGGAATGGGAATGAAGTGGATAAGGTGAATGGCAAGCCTGAGCAAGGGAAAGATTACCCAACGTGGAAGCTCTAGCGAGCGGTCCAGTGTCGAGGCGTCAGACGAGTTCGAGAACTACCCAGGCAGGTCCCAAAAGCTCGATACAAAATTAGCATGGCATTTGATGACATTTAATGATTTTAATGACATGTGTATGTCAAATTTGCTTGTTTGCCATGCAAAGCAGTGGAATCCATGAAGCGACCAGCTGGGATACAGGCTTGAATAGCCAGTTGCATTTCATCTAGGCTTGTCATTTGTTTACATCAATAGATGTTGAGTTTTATAAGTAGGGCTACTGCCCTGGTGCGGCCGACCCCCCCTTTTGGGGGGCATGTGACTGGAGCGAATGGGAGAGGCAGTTTGGTTTGCAGCACACAGAAGAGAGACTGTGGACAGAATAATAAAATATGTGATTAAAGGCTTATGCCTGACAGTTGGGCGGTGGTTAAGGAATGTTGGCACCATGTTGGCCCTATGTTGGGCCTATGTTGGCCTATGTTGGGCTATGTTGGGCCTATGCTGGCCCATGTTGAGTTATCTTGGGAGCTATGTTGGGGCCATGTTTGGGCCATCTATGTTGAAACGATCTTAAGATGCCAATTCTTCCGCCCCGGGCCCTCTCCTGGAGCCCAAAACCACGTAAAAACCGAGGTTTTGTAACATCGCCAAGATGGAATCCCTTGCCGCCGAAGAGCCCGAAAAACCGTAAAAAAAACGTTGTTTTTTTAACACCGAAAGCAAAAAACGCCGTAAATTACCGGTCCTTCAGTCGGGGGGGTCGACCCGGGGGTGGGTCGGCGGCTGGGGGGCCCACGATGGCCCCAAGATGGCCCAAGATGGCCCAACATAGGCCCAAGATGGCCCCAAGACGGCCCAACATAGGCCCAAGATGGCCCCCAAGTTGGCCCAACATGGCCCCAAGATTGTCCAACCTGACCCCAAGATGGCTCAACATAGCTCCAAGATGGCTCAACATAGCCCCGAGATGGCCCAGCTTAGCTCCTATTGATGCAACAGACAACAACATCAACAACATCAACAACAGCAACAACAGCAACAACAGCAACAACAGCAACAACAGCAACAGCAACAGCAACAACAACAACAAGAACAAGAACAAGCACGAGAACAAGAACAACAACAACAACAACGACAAGAACAAGAACAAGAACAAGAACAACAAGAACAACAACAACAACAACAAGGACAACAACGACGACGACAACAACAACAACAACAACTACTACTACTACTACCACTACTACCACTACTACTGCTACTACTACTACTACTACTAGTACTACTACTACGACGACGACGACGACCACGACGACGACTACGACCACGACTACGACGACGACGACCACGACGACGACTACGACCACGACTACGACTACGACTACGACTGCGACTACTAGGACTACGACTACGACTACAACAACAGCAACCACAAAAAAGAACAACAGCAAGAACAGCGGCAACAACAACAACAACAACGACAACAACAACGACAACAACAACGACGACAACAACAACAACAATAACAACAACGACAACAACAATGTTGTGACTGTTGTTGTTGTTGTTGTTGCTGTTGCTGTTGCTGTTGCTGTTGCTGTTGTTGTTGTTGTTGTTGTGGTTGTGGTTGTGGTTGTGGTTGTTGATGTTGTTGATGTTGTCGATGTTGTTGTCTGTTGTTGTCTGTTGTTGTCTGTTGCATCAATAGGAGCTAAGTTGGGCCACCTCTGGGCTATGTTGAGCCATCTTGGAGCTATGTTGAGCCATCTTGGGGTCATGTGGGGCGATCTTGGGGCCATGTTGGGCCTATGTTGGGCCATCTTGGGGCCTATGTTGGGCCATCTTGGGGCCATCTTGGGCCCATGCTGGGCCATCTTGGGACCAAGTTGGGCCAAAGTTGGGCCATCTTGGAGCTCATCTTGGGCCATCTTGGGGCTATGTTTTGGCAGGGGGGTACCCCCCGAAAATTTTATGTGAAACTCATGTTGCATTTGTCGAAGAGCAAAAAACACCGTAAATTACGGGGGGGAGCGGGGGGGATCATGGTCGGCGGCAGGCACGGTCAGCCGTATACCTAACGGGCCGGGGGCGTTGCCCGTCGACAGGGCCTGCTGGCCCGATTTAAGGGGCTGACGCCCAACAGCGGGCCAGCAGTCCAAAACGTGCAGGGTGGGATCGCAGCAGCATCATCATCATCAGCATCAGCCTCAACAACAACAACAACAACAACAACAACAACAACAACAACAGGAACAACAACAGGAACAGGAACAACAACAACAACAACAACAACAACAACACCAGCAGCAGCAGCAGCAAAAGCAACAAGAAGAAGAAGAAGAAGAACAACAACAACACCAACAAGAACAAGAACAAGAACAAGAAGAATAATAAGAAGAATAAGAACAACAACAAAAACAACAAAAACAACAAAAACAACAAAAACAACAAAAACAACAACAACAACAAAAACAACAAAAACAACAAAAACAACAAAAACAACAAAAACAACAAAAACAACAAAAACAAAAACAACAACAACAACAACCACCACGACAACGACAACGACAACGACAAGGACAAGGACAAGGACAACGACAAGGACAAGGACAAGGACCACGACGACGACGACGACAACAACAACAACAACAACTACTACTACTACTACTACTGTAAGTACTACTACTGTAAGTACTACTACTGTAAGTACTACTACTGTAAGTACTACTACTGTAAGTACTACTACTGTAAGTACTACTACTGTAAGTACTACTACTGTAAGTACTACTACTGTAAGTACTACTACTGTAAGTACGACTACGAC
>CAMXCT020003229.1:19414-53926 GCA_947184155.2 Cladocopium goreaui
ACCTACTACTACCTACTACTACCTACTACTACCTACTACTACCTACTACTACCTACTACTACCTACTACTACCTACTACTACCTACTACTACCTACTACTACCTACTACTACCTACTACTACCTACTACTGCCTACTACTGCCTACTACTGCCTACTACTACCTACTACTACCTACTACTACCTACTACTACCTACTACTACCTACTACTACCTACTACTACCTACTACTACCTACTAGTACCTACTACTACCTACTACTACCTACTACTACCTATGTTGGGCGATCTTGGGGCCACGTTGGGCCTATGTTGGGCCATCTTGGGGCCATCTTGGGCCTATGTTGGGCCATCTTGGGACCATCGTATGCCTATGTTGCATCTTGGAGCCATCGTGGGCCTGTATGTTGGGCCATGGGGCCATTTTGGGGCTATCTTGGGGCAGGGGTACCCCCCAAAATTCTTGGCTACGTTTATGTAGCTTTTTTCGAGCAAAAAACACCGTAAATTTCGGGACTGAACAGGGGGGTAGCTAGGTCGGCGGCAGGCGCGGTCCTCCGTTTACCTAACAGTACGGCCCTACCGGGCCGGGGGGCGTTGCAGATCGATAGGGCCTGCTGGCCCGATTTAAGCGCTTACGCGCGACAGCCGGCCAGGGGCCCATGTTGAGGTGATATGGGTCTAGCTGGGAGCAAAATCTTAAGGCTATGTTGCCCCATCGGGAGGCTATGCAAAAAACACGGTAAAACGCAGGATATTTTGATTGTCGGGGGCTGGGTTCACCCAGCTGGGCGGCTATGTTGCCCCATCTTGTTTGCCCCATCTTGAGGCTATGTTGGTCCATCTTGGGGCTATGTTGGCCCACCTTGGGGCTATGTTGGCCCGTCTTGGGGCCTAGGTTGGCCGATCTTGAGTGACCCATGTTGAGCCAAAAGATCCGAAAAGCAGCAAAAAAACACAGTAAAACGCAGGATATTTTGATGGTCGGCGGCCTATCTTGGGGCCATGTTGGCCCATCTTGGGGCTATGTTGGGGCTATGTTGGGGCTATGTTGGCCCATCTTGGGGGCTATGTTGGCCCATCTTGGGGCTATGTTGGCCCATCTTGAGGCCTATGTTGGCCCATGTTGACGCATCTCGAGCCACATGCTCCGAAAAATGGGAAAAAATGGGAACAGCAAAAAACACCGTAAAACGCGGGAGTTTTTGACGGTACCCGGTCTACGGCGGCAGGGGGTGCAGCCCCTCTCTCCTACGGAGAGGAGAGAATGCCGTACGGCAATGCCACGGCCAGCTCCGGGCACCGATTTGCCGGATTTAAGCGCTTACGCGCGACAGCCGGCCAGGGGCACAACTATGTTGGCCCATCTTGTGGCTATGTTGGCCTATGTTGGCTTATCTTGCGGGCAATGTGGGCCCAGCTTGGGGCTATGTTGGCCCAGCTTGGGGCTATGTTGGCCTATCTTGAAAGCTATGTGGGCCGATCTTGAGGCCTATGTCCGATCTTGAGGCCTATGTTGGCCCATGTTGACCCATGTTGAGCCAAAAGATCCGAAAAATGGGAACAGCAAAAAAACACTGTAAAACGCAGGATATTCGGCCTATCTTGGGGCTATGTTGGCCCATCTTGGGGCTATGTTGGCTTATCTTGAGGGCAATATGGGCCCATCTTGGGGTTATGTTGGCCCATCTTGGGGGCTATGTTGCCCCATCTGGAGGCTATGTTGATCCATCTTGAGGCCTATGTTGGCCCATGTTGACCCATCTTGAGCCAGAAGCTCCGAAAAATGGGAAACTAGACGACGGATGGCCCGAGATCGTAGAGGAGCAGAGTCTTCTGTTGTTGGTATGGAAACACGATATTGGAAGACAATATATTAAAGATGTATAATAGGCAGACGAGAAGAGTAGTATCAAGACAATATATCACAAACACAAGACAATAGTTTGCATCGTATCTTTCGTATAGTTTCTTCACACGCAGAACTTTTCAGAGACAGACATTTTTGCACACAGAGACTTTTACACACAGACGCTTTTACACAAAGAAGCTTGTAGTGCACACAGACGCTTTTACACACAGAAGCTTGTACACACAGGCGCTTTTACACACAGACGCTTTTACACACAGAAGCTTTTAACAAAGAAGCTTTTACACACACCAAGAAGCGACACATAGAGACTTTTACACACAAACACACAGAGAGGCTTTTGCACACAGATGCTTTTACACAGATTTTTTCACACACACACTCTGTTTCACACACAAAGACTTTCACACCCAGCGGCTTTTACATACAGACATTTTTACACACAGACACTTTTACACACAGACACTTTTACACGCAGACACTTTTACACACAGACGCTTTTACACCACACAGTTCGGTCATTCTGAGCGCATTTACACACACAGACGCTTTTACACACACACACGTTTACACGCAGACGCTTTTACACGCAGGCGCTTTTACACGCAGACGCTTTTACACGCAAACGCTTTTACACACAGACGCTTTTACACACAGACGCTTTTACACACAGACGCTTTTACACCACAGACGCTTTTACACACAGAAGCTTTTACACACAGACGCTTTTACACACAGAAGCTTTTACACACGGACGCTTTTACACACAGGGGCTTTTACACAGAGAAGCTTTTACACACAGAAGCTTTTACACACAGAAGCTTTTACACAGACGCTTTTAAACACAGACTTTTTTACACATAGACGCTTTTACACACAGAAGCTTTTACACACAGAAGCTTTTTACACACAGACACTTGTACACACAGACGCTTTTACACAGACGCTTTTACACACATCGCCGGGCAACTTGGAAATGGCAATTTTAACTCAGTTTTTGGCGATCGAACCTCATTTCGTGCGAAAGGGTTACGACGGGAACCCGGAAACCGCAATTTTACCGCAGTTTTTGGCAATCGAACCTCAGTTCGTGCGAAAGAGTTGCGACGGGAACCCGGAAATCGCAATTTTATTGTTTTTTGCGATCGAACCTCATTTCGTGCGAAAGGGTTGCGCGGGCGGGACGACTTGGAAATCGCAATTTTACTGCAGTTTTCGGCGATCGAACCTCATTTCGTGCGAAAGGGTTGCGCGGGACGACTTGGAAATCGCAATTTTATTGTTTTTGGCGATCGAACCTCATTTCGTGCGAAAGGGTTGCGCGGGCGGGACGACTTGGAAATCGCAATTTTACTGCAGCTTTTGGCGATCAAACTTCATTTCGTGCGAAAGGGTTGCGTTTCGTGCCGTCTGGTTGGCACTGCCCCACGCCTTCAAGAGAAAAATAGGGCAAGAGGACAAGAGGAGAAGATGTGAAGATGTAAGGATGTGGAGATGAGCAGATGTGAGGATGAGAAGATGTGAAGATGAGCAGATGTGAAGATGAGCAGATGTGAGGATGAGAAGATGTGAAGATGAGCAGATGTGAAGATGAGCAGATGTGAAGATGTGAAGATGAGCAGATGTGAAGATGACCAGATGTGAAGATGAGAAGATGTGAAGACGAGAAGATGTGAAGATGTGAAGATGAGAAGATGTGAAGATGAGACGATGTGAGGATGAGAAGATGTGAAGATGTGAAGATGAGATACAGACCCCCACTATTGGAAGAACCCTGCGCTCAGACGCTCCCGGGAAAAATGGGAGCCGCAAAATACACTGTAAAACGCAGGATATTTTGGCGCAGCCCGGTCTACGGCGGCAGGGGGTGCAGCCCCTCTCTCCTACGGAGAGGAGAGATGGCCTACGGCAAGGACACGCCAGCATGGGCCCGGCAAACCCCTGGCCGGATTTAAGGGGCTGACGCCCAACAGCGGGCCAGCAGGCCCAAAAGGTGCAGGGTGAGGGCATCATCATCATTATCATCAGCAGCAGCATCATCATCATCATCAGCATCGTCATCTTCACCATCATCAGCATCATCATCATCATCAGCAGCATCATCATCAGCATCATCATCATCATCAGCATCATCAGCATCATCATCAGCCTCATCATCATCATCATCATCATCGTCATCACCATCATCATCATCATCAGCATCATCATCATCATCAGCAGCATCATCATCATCAGCATCATCATCATCAGCCTCATCATCATCATCATCAGCATCATCGTCATCACCATCATCATCATCGTCATCACCATCATCATCATCAGCATCATCATCATCATCAGCATCATCATCATCAGCATCATCATCATCATCATCAGCCTCATCATCATCATCAGTATCATCATCATCATCATCATTCAGTACCGTCATCTTCAGCAGCATCATCATCAGCATCATCAGCATCATCAGCGTCGACAATGACAACAGCAACAACAACAAGAACAATAACAACAACAACCACAACCAGAACCACAACGACAACGATAGCGATAAGGACAGCGACAACAACAGCAACGACAACGACAAGGACAACGAGAAGGATAACAACAACGGCAAGGACAACGACAGCGATAAGGACAACGACAACACCACAGCAACGACAACGACAACAACAACAGCAACTACGACTACTACTAGTACTACTACTACTACGACTACTACTACTACTACTAGTACTAGTACTACTACTACTACTACTACTACTACCAGTACTACTACTAGTACTAGTACTACTACTACTACTACTACTACTACTACTACGACTACGACTACGACGACGACGACTACTACTACGACTACTACGACGAATACGACTACGACGATGACTGCTACAACCACAACCGCAACAAGAATAACAGCAACAACAAGAACAACAGCAACAACAACAACCACAACAACAACAACAGCAACAAGAACAACAACGACGACAACAAGAACAACAACAACACCAACAACAACGATAACGATAACGACAAGAACAACAACAATAACAACAACAACAACAACAGCAACAACAACAACAACAAACAACAACAAAAACAACAACACGAACAAGAACAACAACTGTTGTGGTTGTTGCTGCTGTGGTTGTGGTTGTTGTTGTTGTTGTGGTTGTTGTTGGTTGTTGGTTGTTGGTTTCTGTTGTGGTTGTAGTTGTTGTTGTTGTTCTTGTTGTTGTCGTTGTTGTTGTTGTTGTTGTTCATCTTGTTGTTGTTGTTGTTGTTGTTCATCTTGTTGTTGTTGTTGTTGTTGTTGTTGTTGTTGTTGTCGATGATGATGTTGTTGGTGATGCTGTTGTTGATGTTGTGGTTGATGTTGTTGACGTCGTTGATGTTGTCGATGTGGTTGATGTTGTTGTCTTTTGCATCAAGTTGGAGCTAAGTTGGGCCATCTTGGAGCTATGTTGAGCCATCTTGGGGTCATGTTGGGCGATCTTGGGGCCATGTTGGGCCTATGTTGGGCCATCTTGGGGCCATGTTGGGCCATCTTGGGGCCATCTTGGGCCTATGTTGGGCCATCTCGGGGCCATCTTGGGCCTAGGTTGGGCCATCTTGGGTCATCTTGGGGCCATCTTGGGCCTATGTTGGGGCCATCTTGTGACTACGCATAGGTCGGCGGTAGGGGCGCGCAGCCCTATAGCTAAAGCTAGCGGCCTTCGGCCGGGGGCTTTGCCGGTCCACAGGGCCTGCTGGCCCGATTTAAGCGCTTACGCGCGACAGCCGGCCAAGGGCCCAAGTATGTTAGCCCATTTTGTGGCATCTTGGGGCTATGTTGGCCTATCTTGAGGGCAATGTGGGCCCATCTTGGGGCTATGTTGGCCTATCTTGAAAGCTAGGTGGGCCGATCTTGAGGCCTATGTGGACCCATGTTGAGCCAAAAGAGCCGAAAAATGGGAACAGCAAACAATCACTGTAAAACGCAGGGTATTTTGACGGTCGGCGGCCTATCTTGGGGCTATGTTGGCCCATCTTGGGGCTATGTTGGCCTATCTTGAGGGCAATGTGGGCCCATCTTGGGGCTATGTTGGCCCAGCTTGGGGCTATGTTGGCCCATCTTGGAGCTATGAAGGCCCATCTTGGGGCTATCTTGGCCCATCTTGGGCGCTATGTTGGCCCATCTTGGGGCTATGTTGGCCCATCTTGCGGCCTATGTTGGCCCATGTTGACCCATCTTGAGCCACAAGATCCGAAAAATGGGAAAAAATGGGAAGAGCACAAAACACCGTAAAACGCGGGACTTTTTGGCGGTACCGACTCTCCTGCGGCAGGGGGCGCGGCCCCTCTCTCCTACGGAGAGGAGAGAACTGCCGTACGGCAAGGACACGGCCAGGGGGGCCCTGGCCGGATTAAGGGGCTCCGCCCTCTGCCGCCGAACCCTGGGCTGGAATCAACAAAGGAACAAAGTCTGCTTGATTTTCCTAGCGCTTGACAGGTGCAGACAAACATTGCAGCGAAGTTTGCACCTCCCAGTCAGAGTGCCAAAAACGTTTCTTTCTGAACTGCCTAGAAACTAGCTTCAACCCTTCAATCCAAAACTAGCTTCAAACCTTCTATTTGCTTGCCTTCCTGCACTGCTGGCTGCCCGCTTGCTTGCTTTCGCCTGGCACAGCTCGGGTCCGAGGGCGGTGTCGCAGAGCCAAAACACCATGGCAGTGAAGGACGGATCGGGCCCGCGGTCGGCAGCCCAGAGTGCCAAACGTTGCTTTCTGCACTGCCTAGAAACTAGCCCCAAACCTTCAAGAAAAAATTAGCTTCAAACCTTCAATCCAAAACTAGCTTCAATCTTTTTATTTGCTTGCGCTGGCTGCCAGCTTGCTAACTTTCGTCTGGCACAGCTCGGGTTTGAGGACGGCGTTGCAGAGCCAAAGCACCATGGCAGTGAAGGACGGATCGGCCGATAGCCCAGAGTGCCAAACGTTGCTTTCTGAACTGCCTAGAAACTAGCTTAAATCCAAAACTAGCTTCAAACCTTCTATTTGCTTGCCTTCCTGCACTGTTGGCTGCCAGCTTGCTTGCTTTCGTCTGGCACAGCTCGGGTCCGAGGGAGCCAAAACACCATGGCAGTGAAGGACGGATTGGGCCCGCGGCCGGCAGCCCAGCGTGCCAAACGTTGCTTTCTGAACTGCCTAGAAACTAGCTTCAAACCTTCAATGCAACAAATAACCAGCTTCAAACCTTCTATTTGCCTGCCTTCCTGCACTGCTGTCTGCCAGCTTGCTTGCTTTCGTCTGGCACAGCTCGGATCCGAGGGCGGTGTCGCAGAGCCAAAACACCATGGCAGTGAAGGATGGATCGGGCCCACGGCCGCGGCAGCCCAGAGTGCCAAACGTTGCTTTCTGAACTGTCTAGAAACTAGCTTCAATCCAAGATTAGCTTCAAACTTTCTATTTGCTTTCCTTCCTGCACTGCCGGCTGCCAGCTTGCTTGCTTTCGCCTGGCACAGCTCAGGGCCGAGGGTGCTGTCGCAGAGCCAAAACAACATGGCAAGCTTCCAAAACGTACGTTCCGCCACAGGAAGCAGCATGCCATGAGGGACGGATCGTGCCTTCGGGTGGTGCCAGCTACAAATACGAGGTGCTGTCACCTCGTGAACTGCCTGCCAATGAAGGCAAACAGGCCGCGAGCCAAACCCTATACGAGTCGTCGGCCAAGCCTCACAGGCCAGCTGCAAGCCTCCAAAACGTACGTTCCGCCACACTGAAACGGACGGATCGTGCCGTCAGGTGGTGCCAGCTACGAATACGACGCGCCCTCAGCTCGTGAACTGCCTGCCAATGAAGGAGAACAGGCCGCTGATGATGCTTCGCTGTCTCGAGGCGCCTCCCCTGCAATGGCAACGGCAGGGGCCGGCGGATAAGTCAAATTGTTGATATTCAAATCATTTCGAACCCTCCGCTGACCTTCCGTGTCATGTGCTTTCAGAAAGTTCAGTTCATGGTGAACAGCCTGTCTCAGGCAAGTCAGCCACCAGCTCATCCATACCCTTTGATCAATCGGTTGCAGGGTCCAGCAGCTTGGGCCATTGGACAGAAACCGAGGTGATCCTACAGTCCTTGCCGACTTACGCAGGACGTTTGCCTTGCAACATCTGTTTGTTTTTCAGATCGCCCTATGGGTGCCTGAAAGGGAGTGAATGCTCTTTCTGCCATCACTTACAAAATGAGCAGGGTGGCCAACAACCAGCCAGACCCCGGAAGCTCAGACGTGATCGGTGCAAGAGATACGTGCAGCAGCTGTTGGAGATGTTGACAGCCGAGCAGGGGCCATGTGAAGTCATCAACGCTATCCAAGCGGAGGCGCAGAGAAGCAAATACTCCCGGTCTCTGTGCCAAAGCTTGCTAGACGACTGGCTTTTTACACAGAATGGGGATGTTCGCACCTGTTTAGCACAAAACACTGTTGCACGAACTGCGAGGGAACGTGAGCACCAAGATCATAGCTGCCGTGCATCGTTGCGATTTTCGGTATAGCTGGCCGCCGTTTAAGCATCCATTTTTCCCCTTTTTGGTTTTACGAGTAAAAATTAATTGACACGACGATTAGTACTACTACTACTACTACTACCACTACTTCTACTACTACTACTACTACAACTACAACTACAACAACAACAACAACTACTACTACTACTACTATTACTAGTACTAGTACTAGTACTAGTACGACTACTACGACGACTACGACGACTACTACTACGACTACTACGACTACTACGAGGACTACTACTTCTACTACTTCTACTACGACGACTACTACTACTACTTCTACTACTACTACTACAACTACTACTACTACTACTACCACCAGTACTAGTACTAGTACGACTACTACGACGACTACGACTACGACGACTACTACTACTATACTGCTACTACGACTACTAAAACTGCTACTACTACTACTACTACGACTACTACTACGACTACGACTACGATTACGACTACGACTACGACTACGATTACGACTACGACTAAATGATTACGACTACGACTCCGACTACTGCTACGACTACGGCTACGACTATACGACAATACGACTACGACTACGACTACGAGTACTACAACAACAACAACAACTACTACTACTACTACTACTACTCCTGCTGCTGCTGCTGCTGCTACTGCTACTGCTACTGCTACTGCTACTACTAGTAGTAGTACTACTACTACTACTACTACTTCTACTAATGACAACAACTACTACTACCACTACTACTACTACCACTACTGCCAGTACTACCACTACTGCCACTACTGCCAGTACTACTACTACCACTACTACTACTACTACTACTACTACTACTCCTGCTACTGCTACTACTACTACTACTGCTACAAAGAAGTTACTCCTACAAAGTTACTGGTTAACTAACTGCAAAAAAAGAAAAATGTGGATTGCTTCAACGGCGGCCTGTATGAAAGATCCGTTTGGGGTCTTCCAATCCGCTTGGGGACCTCCGTTTCAAACAGAGGCTCCTGCATGATAGATCCGCTTGGGGCCTTTCCATAAGGATCCGCAATTTAAATTCAGTTCCACAGCATAGATGCAGTGATTCTTGCGCAGCAAAAAGAAGGGTTGTTTGCGATACATGGATGTGTCGAAACCTACAACATTATATTTTTTGATGTTCGCCAGGGTGTTGGGGCTTTGATTCGTTGCCCAGACGATCATCGTGATTGGAATGGTTCTGCCATGCACTTGCACATGCAGTGATGTTTGCCACGAACAACTGAGGAAGGACACACCCGGAAGTCCATGGAATTAGGCCGCGAGCAAACTGCAACGACACAGTCTATCGTAGCTTCAGTCATGCAATGCACCTTCTGTGTTGCATATATCTGTCTATGCATACATTGTATCAATTTGTACCATATATTATTGATACATATAATATTCATTTATGGAGCATATAGTCACAACAACCTAGATGTAGTTGATTGGTTTTGGACCTATGGACATTTCTTGGTCAAATGCTAAAGAATGCCTTGTAGGCTTTCAGATCCTGTGGTCATGCCGTCGCAGGTCTCAAGAGCGCATGAGGACAGGGGGGCACCTCCTTCCTTTCCACATTGGTGCAGCTGGGTGCTTCATTCGTCATTGTGTGCCTTGGACGTCAGAGGGGGGCCAGGTACTGAGCGCCCCCAAACGAAGACCTCTCAAGTCACCCAAAGTTTGAATGGGTAGCTTGACTTTTTCTTGCTCATGTCGGGCATATCCATACGTACAATTTTACACTGAATGTACCCATGTGTTTTGATTCATTTCTTATTGCGGTGGCTGGACTGAGGTTTTATGGTGGCAACTTGGCTCTACACCATGAGTTCGATGTCGGCACCATCATCACTGGAACAGGCTGGGTGCATTCTGCTGACCTCACAGGGGTTGATACCTTTCACTGTCAATCCTGAGGCTTCAATTCACTCGTGCGCAATTCAATCTGCATGACTTTGCCACAGATTCATAGTAAATGCCCGACTTGATCAAAAGTGGGGACCGAGCGCACCTGCTATTTGCAAAGTACTTTGCTTTGTGAGCTCCGCAATGCATGTCACAGTCACAGTCCCAGATATCCTAACGCCATGCACTAAGACCTTGCAGGTATCCCAGAGACTGTACATCTCTGCACGTTTGTGCATATCTATCTATTTTATCCACATTTATCCTTATTAGCAAGGTGAGAAGGCCTTGAAGTGAATAGCAGTGGCTTCTTGTTGTCGTTCTGATTGTTTCTCTATGTATGTGAGCAGTTGATTGGGAACACTTAACTAATCTCTGTTTCCTGCAAATTATTTCTGCAGTCCCTGTTGTCTCCAGTACCTTTTGACCTTGAGATATTCTTCTGAAGCCTTTAGTCAAGCCATTTGGTGTTGTTCGTTGATTCTTGTTGATTTTTGTTGGTTCTTGTTGATTCTTGAGAAGTTCTCAACATTTGCAACACATTTCCAACAAGGACCGTTTGACGGTTTGGCCGCATGAGATTTTGGGCTAGGCTCAGCAGCGCCTTCACGAGTTTGAATGAAAACATCAATCAACCGGTGAAGGCTGTGAGCCCTGCTGGCTCAGTTTGCTCCACGCATCCAGGTTCACAGTTCACATGTTTTGTCAAAGGTTTACTCTATTTTAGTCTGTTCAGTGATAGATATATAAATATATATATAATCATTAACATTAATTAACAATATGTAACATAGGTATTGCAATATCACATATGATCATATATTGTCACATAATGTCATTTTGTTGCGCGAGGTTGGTGCTTGTTTGGATACAGTTGGTTGATTCAGTGCGTTCAGTGGCATCCAAGAAAACCTCCCAGGCTGATCCATACGCAGTGACTAGTGGAATGCAAATGGATAGTGCATGCGTTTGCACATGGCCTCCCAGTGCCAAGTGACCAAGTGACCAAGTGCCGACAAAAACACCGTGGTGATCCATGGTGCAAGAAAACAATGAACTATACAGCATACCCAAGGTCCGGAGCTTTCAATTCCAAGAACTCAGGGACCAAAATGGACCAAACATGGGCCACTTTGGTTCACCTGGTCACCTGGTTACCTGTTAGGTCCCCAATTTACACCGCTGCAAAGTGATGCCAGGCGCTGGGCAGCGCGTGTTTGAACTCTTGGATTTGAAGCCCGACATCCAAGAGGCGCTGCAGTCACCGCAGTTGTCATGGCTGAACTGGTTGAACTGGTTGAACTTGGATCCATTGGACCAAGCTGTAGGTGTGATACTATGTGATCTATGTGTGCGATGTATTGTTTAATATTGACATGATATTTAGTTTCTCCATTGCAGCTGTAACATACTGCGTATTAGGTCCATATCATTCCTTCAACTAGGTTTGATAAACTTGTATCTCGTGCTTTGCTTTGGCTCAAGAAAAAGGGCTCTACTAAGCTGAAACCTTGAAAACTAGGTTATCAGCCGTAGTTCCTCTGGGTTTTGTCTCGGCTCGTCTCTGTCTGTTCGCTCGTTTGGTTTGTCTTTGTCCTTCGTTGCCTTTTCGTCTCGCCATTGGGGTGTGCTCCCATTGTTGCTGTCTGGCACTTGGTGGCGGATCTTTTGCACTTGCTCCTTGGCTGCCGGTGACCTGCGCTTGCGCGGACCGGACAGAGTGTCTTGGGTTAAGCGTAAGGGATTTGGATGTCAGATACCCCTCCAAAGGAGCCTCCTGTGAAAGAACCTGAGCCAAAACTCAAGTTTCGTGGTGAAAGGTGGGGTAAGAGGGTAAATAGGCAAAGAGAACTTCAAGCTCAGTTTTTGGAAGGTAAGTTCATTCCAAAGAGGTTCAAGAATCCATTCGTACCTCCAAAAGGGGCCGGTCGTGTCATTGGGTAGACTTTGAAGCAGGGGCTGTTCCATCTTCTGTTCCTGTACCGGGTCCACCACCACCAAAGGCATCTGGTCCTAGTTCGAGTTCTGCGGGTCCTAGGGTGACAACATCAGTGGCTTCAGTCCCAATTGCAAAGGCGAAGGGGCCTGTAATCACTGTTTCTTCTGTTGGAATCCCAAAGCCTGGAACCTCACGTGTCCCAACGGTTTTTGATCAAGGGGGAATTCCACCGTGGGCATCGGTGGAAAGTAGTGCTCCGGTGGTTGCTCCCAAAACACCCCCGAAAGGGAAGTCGTTCTTTCAACCACCTCCGCCTCCTCCACCAAAGGTTGTTGCGAAGGAGGTTGAATCCCCAAAGGTTGCTTCAAGTGGTTCGGATCCAAAGGGTTCTTCCAGTTCAGTGGTATCTACTAGGGTTGCTCCTATTGCCGAAGCTGAGTCTGCAAAGATCATTCCAGCTGCTGGATCTAGTGTTTCTATTTCAGGACTCCCATACAAGGCCGCACCTGTAGAGCTCCGTAACGAAAAGGCGAAAGGTGAGGCGGTAGTTGCCAAGAGTTTACTTGGAAGTGCTTCGGTTCCGAAATACCAAGTGGCCCCTGTACCAGATCGGTTTCCCCCATCAAATCCATTGCCTTCGGGATTGGCACCAGCTGTTGCTTCTCGTCCCCTTGAAGTTCGTGTGTCGCTGGACTATCATAACACATTGAATTGTGAAGTGGCCGGGGCTAGCACATACGACGGGATTCGAACATCGGCGGCTAACGCCATTGCATCCTTTTTGGCAAGGTCTCCAAACCATCAAGTGGGAATCTGTTCCTATATCGGTTGGGGTGGTAGGAATTCTGGTCAAAAACGAAGAGAGTTGGAAGCTGCTGTGACCTATCTTAATCGACAGTTGCAGAACAGAGGAATTCCTTTGAACCAGCTTTGTCATTTGTTCATCACTTCCAATCAGAACAAGCATCCGGTAAATTCAGATTCTTGTCATTTGCGCTGCGACGACAAGTGGAGTGTCATCCAAGCGGTGCAGGGACGTGGGGTGGTAGGAGTTCACTTCCATCGCCAGGGACAGTTTCAGGACATCGATCAGGTGTTGAGGCACGCGTCTTCTCAGTTGGTGCCACGTGCGTTCACTGCTGGGTTCTGGGGCGTACCTCATCATTCGTACGATTGAACCTTGATTGCACCTTCGAGCGACAATGCACTCAGGAACTTCGAGCTCACTTAATTTGTCAAGCTCTTCTAGTGGTAATCAACAGATGGTTGTCAGAGGAAACCCGGGTTTTGCCCATGAAATTGCAGATAGCTCACGATCATCTTCTGTGAGGTCTGTTCTACTGGCCAGCTGTTAACATAGTCAAATAATCAAATGCTGACCTGGCTGACTCACAGAATTTCAAGCTTACTATGGACCCCCCATGGGGTTGATGGTTCAAAAGACGTTGGCCTAAATTCATTAATTCTGTTTTTTCTTATCCCCTTACATGGTAGACATGCTTTATGATTGGTTATTTTCGATGATCTTCTTTTCCCTCCACTAAATTACCATCCCTCATGTCAAACAAACCCGATTATCGCCGCGGTGGTGGCGGCTGCGGTGGTGGCTGCGGTGCTGCGCATTGGCCCGCCAGAGGCCTAGACCAGTGGCCAAGGGTTCAAAACAGTGGCGAATTAGAAAGTACTCAATTTCTGGTCTTTTATCTCAACCATGTGGGACTGCTAGTTGAAAAATCCAAATTATTTTCCTAAGATTTGCATGGCTTGGTTGAGTTCTTTCACACTGGATGGTTGGACAAATTGCCATTTTGAATTCGGGATCCCACCTTTTATGGACGCAGCATTTTGCTTAATTCACCTGCGGCTGAAGCACCGCTCTGTAGTAGGTGGCTCCATGTCAATAATCCCAAGTTTGGACAAGTCATTGAGTTCTTTAACAACTAAGTTTAAGAATACACTTTTTGTCCTACATAGGCTATGGGCCATTATAGGTGTTTTCCCACCAAACAGCAGCAACAAAATTCATAACAGCATAGAAGCGTCGAGTAGCAATGCCTCCGCTAACTGGCAAAGAATGGGCTGAAACTTGGCAATTTTGATTCAGTGAATTAGATGAAGATTGTTTCATTCATCCCACACTGGCGCGGATTGTAACGGATTGAGGAGTGGAACAAACACGTGTGGAGCCATTGGTCTACATGGAAGGAAGAGCACCAATGGCTTCAGGTCACCCAAACGGGCTTGGGTTGCAGCATCCGCAATAGGTCTGGGATGAAATCAACTTGGAGCACTTTTAGAGCATGCAGATCTGTTGCCAGGCGTTGCATTGTTCGAGTTTTGGTCCAGGGCATTACCAATATCCCAAGTTTTGTTTTGTGGGACTATAGCAACTGTCCACATCTGAGGCTACAGTCCGGAAGCAGGCGTTGGAGCAGCACGCGGCATCGCGTATCCACAAGTTAGCCATGGCCAAGGACGAGAACTCATCGATTCATGCGATCGTAGATGGACAGGTAGTTTGGGACTTACTATACCATACTGCATTACGCGGCTAACTTTCATTTTTGAAACAGCATGCCCCGTTTTGTTTTTTGAAACATCAACCCCTTCCACCGCATTCTAGGTGCCTTCGGCTGCGATGTTTCATCGAATTCTTCGGAGGACGGCTGCTGGAAACAATGGACCCGAAGAAGGTTGTTTTGTGCCTAGGCTTTACCGTGACAGACATGATTTACGCAGCGTTTAAAGTGGGGCATATTATTTTTCAAAAGCGGTTCACAAACCAAGGGAAGGGAGAAACTTCGCAAGCTCAAGGCTTGCTTGGGCGAAGCCGCGAGGAAATTGACAATAGCCTTTCTGCATCTTGACAAATTACTGATTTTGAGTTTTTCAATGAGCACGTTTTAATAATTACCATTTCATTTGGTTACCACTGGTTACTGGCACTGATGACAACATGTGACAATTGAGGTCGGATGCCGAATCGGTGTCAATCCTACAGGATGGATGCAATGGTTGGCTAAGTGTCAGGTACGGGGCGGCGACCAGCAGTCTTGAAAACCAATTTGGGATGATCGGTGTGGCAAGGCTAAGTTCGATGAAGCAGGTGCATGCTTTGGAAATCAAGGAACAAACCGAACTGATCCTGCGGGAGTTTGCTATGCCTAAAAGACGAATGCCTTACTCGAAAAAGAAGAGGAACCTTTTTTGATTTGGGAAAAAACAACAGCGGTTTTGAAATATTTTGAACACTTGGCTTACTACTACCCTCCCACTTACAACTCAACTCTGCAAGGACTGCCTACAAGAAGATCTACGACTTGCTCATTGACCGCGTGGAGTTTCTTACCGCTGATGGAGCCCCAGATGAGCAGTTGGCTCTGGTTACTTGGCTGAGATTAGGGGTGGTTCAGATTCGATTCAGATTAATAATTTTTCAGCCAGTTTCAGTGTTAACAGATTTAAACCTAGGCGGCTCTTGGTGGTTCGTTTGGATCTGCTTTGTTCCCGAACATCAAAGCGACTTGTCGCGATCTGTGCCATTCTGTCAGAAGGCCTGAAACACGAAGCTCCATGTCACGATCAGTGTCAATAATGACAAAGCTTGTTTAAGAACGACGACTAATATATTTGTTGTTTTTGCATCCTGGTCAGGCTTGGAAAGCGACCGTCATACACCGACAGCTTCTTGAAGGAAACGTTGCTTGGACTGATCCTTTTAATTCCTAAAGAGCTGCATTGGGATAACTGTAATTTGAAGATCTTTTTCACTTCATTTTTCGATTTTCAACTTTGTTTTTGTTGTGTCACCACCCACCGCCCAGGCTATCGCTTTTTCTGGATGGCCCTGCCAAATTGATTGAGTACTCACCGCTGTTTAAGGCAGGGGAATTGGGAAGGGTCATGGGAGGTCACCCGTTCAAAACAGATTGCATCAGTGATCCTCCGATGATTTCACGAAACTAATATTTTAATCTATAGCACATTCGCAGATCAAACTTTAGAAATTGTTCCGTGCTGCACTCTCATTCCTGCCATGGATTCGCAGCCTGTTGAAGACCCCATTGAGATGGCAATTGACTCCCCCGGACGCAAGACGTTGGTTCTTGGAGAATCAGACAGCGACTGTGACACTGGGTTTGACCCCCAACCCATTCCTGCACCGACCCATGACTACTTTCAAGGCACCTTTTTTTGTTGGATGATACTTCAATTTTGGGTTGACAACCAAAAGCATTAGAATTGTTTTGAGGGCCTGTCAAAAACAATTCAGGGCACCACCTTCGCCCAAGCCATCGTCCCTGTTGGGGAAAGTCAAGAACAAGATTCTCGAAAAACGCGCTTCCAGCCCTAAAATCAAGGCGGAACCTCTTGACAAGAGCAAGGAGGCAAAGACAGAGGAAGGTGAGGAACATTCGAAACCTTGCCCCGACTCTCAGTACAGAGATGAGTTGGCCTGAATTTCATTTTATATTTGTGTGCCTGAGTCAGAGTTAAGATTCTGATGGCCGGCTGACCAAAATTTTGGAACACGGCAGACGCAGCAAGATTGAAAAAAAAAGTTGGACATTTTGACTGACTCGCGATACTTTTGACATATTTTTGACGGGGTTTGAACTGCCCAACTGTTGGCCAGGCGCGGTTTTCGGATGAAGTGGAGAAAAACTTGGGTTGGAAGTGCTCCACCCTCTCGGCTGCAAAGCATCGGTTACTGGCCCCCAAAAAACAATTTGAGATTTTAAGTTGATACACTGTGTTTATGTCAGGCTGTCAGATTTTATGACAGATCAGATGAAATCTCAAAGAATTTATGTCCGTTCAAAAGCTTCGGCGAATCCAAGGTTTGAGTCTTTACGGACTCCCATCGGCCGAATGACTATTCATTTTGAAGCAGTGATTCGAACAGCCGCACCTTTGCCAGCACAAAGGACAAAGAGCAAAATTACGATTTGGCCCATGGTTTCACTATCTTTGATTACCTAGTCAAAAGGCTGCTGCTACATAAAAACCAAGGAAGGAATCGCTATGGAGAGGCGCAACCGTGCACCTTGGCAAATGAACAAAAATATGGCCTAAGTTATCGGTCCAAGGGAGTAGCTATTTTTCAGATGGGGTATAGTTCATGACCAAAAATAAAATGAATTATGGATTTGATTCGAAGGCGGGTGGGTATCTTAATCCCAAACAAATAAGAATCAGGACCATTCATTACTTTGATTGAATAATCCCTTCCACATACTACCCAACAAGAACAATATATAATCGGAATCAGGGTCTATAACCAAAATGAATCTAAATCAGGAAACAAACAAAGTTTATAAGAATCCGAATCTAAGATCATAACCAAATTGAGTCCCTTCCATTAATTACCAACCAAATTTTATCCTCCGTCTTTTGAGGCTGAAGGACGCAGTATGCAGCAGTTCTTGGAGAAATTAACCCTCGAGCATTGCTTGCACCTTGCCAGGGAAATGCCCGGGGGTCCGGATCCACTATATTCTACTTCCATTACAGCAGGGGCTAGCCCTTGATAAGTGATTAAGGATTAAGGATGATAAACCCAAGCCCTAAAACCCTGATTTTGGGGTGATTGAAAAAACCCGCTCACCTCCCAGGGCGTTGGCATGCCTGGCCGACAGCTTCGATGAACACATGTCCATCTTGCGGTACTGCGACCAAGAGGATTTCGATCCCCTCAGCGTCAACCAGATGCTGTCACGGTTTCTTGGTCATCATGGGATACGAGGTGTGGGGTGTGGATTTAACATGGCAATCAACGACGATGCACACTCTCATAGATGGCAACATATTATCGGAAACTTCCATACCCTTTTTTGATAACCCAGGTTCTTGGAGACCATCACCTACTTGTTCAGCAAAGGATGCTGCTGGAAAGTTGTCGGCGCCTATTCAGCTTTGATGAGGTCATTTGGCTTTACACTGGCGGCGTTGATCAAATCCAAAATGCATGTCAAAAGACACCATTGGAATTTTATTTGTTTTATCGAATAAGAACATTATAAGCTATAAACACCATTGCTAACCGCCCATATGCCTTTGAGAACATTGCCCACTAAGGAGGAGGCTGGAGAAGCAACCACTCTTGATCAAGATCATGCGGCCTGGGGGGGCCGTTTCCTTCAAGAGTTTGGGGGGCCCTGGCAAAGTTCCGCAACAAATGGTGGACAGAGTAACCGCACGGTTCCTTTCACATAAATTGTGGGTTTTTAGTTGGTTTCAGTTCCCCCAAATTTATTAAAAGCTGGGCTGGGTCCTGTTGCAAAAAAACAAACCCAGGTTTCACAATTGGGTTCAACTCATCAAAGCCGCGGTGAAAGCGGAGGTCCCTGATTGGGAAATCTTGGCCACAATGAGTTCGTTTTTCTCCGACTTGGAAAACAACAAGACTGGGGATGCAGTGTCAAAACGAATTGCCACCTTCTTCAAACTTGACCATGTCACTAGACAAATTCAGGGCGGATGTTTCCTGTCAAGATTTTGTTTTCAGTATTCTCGTATTAATTGTTGAGTTACCCCAATCAATCCCGGTTTGCCCTTCCAAGGATCAACTGCTGATCCAACTTTCCCGAGTGCGGCCTGTAGCCGACGGACTGCAATCCTTGCGGAACATGGGGGCTTTGGAGTCCTGGGTCAAGGCTGCTGCTGGGCTGCATCATCATGATTATCAACAACAACATCATCAACATCATCACCATCATCAACATCATCATCAGCAACAACATTACTATAGTAGCCATCATCTACATCATCACCATCATCACCGTCATCATGCATCATCAGCATCATCATCATCATCATCCTCCTCCTCATCCTCCTCCTCCTCATCATCATCATCATCATCAACGTCATCAACATCATCAAACTATCACCATAATCAACACAAACATCATTAACTTCATCAGCTTCACCAACATTACTACAATGCCATCATGTAGTCATGAGCTTGCTCTCATCATCATCATCATCATCAGCATCATCATCATCATCATCATCATCACCACAATTATTGTCACCATCATCATGATGATCATCATCATCATCTACAACAACAACACCATCAAAGGGGAACAACAACATCACCCCCATCATCACCATCATCATCATCATCATCAAAATCATCATCATCATCATCACCATCATCGTCATCATGATTATCATCATTCTCATTCTCATCATCACCATTCTCTGTCATCATCATCACCATCATCATCATCACCACATTCATCACCATCATCATCAACCACACTTCATCGTCAACATGACCAAAATACTTGTTGCCAGGATGATCATCATTATCAGCATTTTCATCATAATCATTATCATCGAAGATAACGCCATGATTGTCATCGAAGAAAAACACCTGTATCCTACTCTCCCTGTTGCCGTCACGATGTAGCTCATCATCACCGTCAGTGTCATTGTCATAGCCATCGTCATCATCATCATCATCATCATCACCACCATCATCACCATCACCATCATCACCATCATCATGCATCATCGGCATCATCGGCATCATCCTCATCCTCATCCTCCACATCCTCCTCCTCCTCATCATCATCATCAACGTCACCAACAACATCATCATCATCACCACCATCATCACCATCATCATCATCATCATCAACGTCACCAACAACATCATCATCATCATCACCACCACCATCATCATCATCATCGTCATCATCATCATCAGCGATTTGATTTCCAGCTAGTGGGTCTTTGAAGTTAGTAAATGGGCATGTAAACCTATCACTGTTATCATTGTTATTTTTAACCCGCTTATATAGTCTAGTTGGCTGCCGCTTCCACCAGTGTGGTGAATGAGTTGTCTCCTAGTCGCAGAACTGGAGGATGAACGAAAGGTTCGTCCCGCGCCAATGAAGGTTGCCACTCCCCCAATGCCAAGGAAGCTGCTGTGTCGGGTGACTTTCCTTGCTCGTCCAACTGCCTCCAACGGTCCATAGGTGGCCGCCCTTGTGGTCACCAAGAGTATTTTTGTAGCTCTTGCCACCATTGTTCTTCACAGTGGTGCAGCTGATGACTCAAGGGTTCTCACTGTAGGCAATCTTCTCATGGTAGGCAATCTTCTCATGCTTCGAGTCTCCGCATCAAATCAATAATGAACGCAATCAGCTCATTAAATTATATGTAAAAAACACGTTCATCATCCCTTTTTTGATTTCACTCCCGCTCCTGAGGTTAAGATGGAGAAGCAACCAACGGATTTGTTGACTTATGTTCTCATAAGATGCGCTGCTTGGGGGTTCAGCTCTTCAGGAGTGGAACGCTCGTTTTCCATTGGATCATGGGCTAGGCATGTCAAACGAGATGTCCCTCCAGAGTTGGCTTCAGATGAAGTGTTGGCTATCCAGTATCCAGAATCGGGGAGGCAACAGTTCCTTATCGTCGGCCATTGAATTTTGTTTTTGGCTTTATTAAATTATAACTGAGAAGCTTCGCAACGTATGATTATGGGGCCTGATAATGGTTTCATGGTTTCCAACAACTAAAACTGTCCAAAGATTGTACCGCCACCGCAACCAAGTAACTGTGCGGGGGAATCATTGACCCATGCAATCCCATCATAAGGTTGGTCATGATGGCACAAGAGGAATGGGAGACCTAACTGCAATTAATAAAGTCTTTCTTCATGTGTGTTGGATTTCGACTAGTAAGTAGCTTTGGGGCCTATCCTTTATTTGGGATGTCATTTTGTCCCTACATTTTATTTAAGCATGGCTGAAAATCCCCAAAAACAAAATTTGTCATTGCTTCGCCCATTTTCAAGCAAAGGCAACCCACTACGGCTCCCACAGGAAGGCGACTCGACTCCTTTCAATATCTTATAGTATTTTTGATTGGCCATTTCTACGAATTGAATAGTTTAACTATGCCACTATCTTGACTATGCCAACGCTCCAGCTTTACCGAGTCCACCAAGCGGCTCTCGATGCGAAAGAGCAAGAAGTCCACCAAAACACCTGGGAACTCGGCTTGGGCAAACGCTGCTAGCTGGTTAAGGAGGCGTCGGGAGAAAGTGAAGGCAAAGCATGATCCATCATCTCATGATGCCCAACACCAAAAAGTTCAGAGATTGGCGTCCAATTTGTGGTCAGAAGCCCATCAAAAGGAAAAGGATCGCAGTTCCTGCCAAGTAAGGAAGAAACGTGGTTTGATTCAATTAAAATATATACTAATTTTTTGGCCCCTGTTCAGCATTGTGAAGTCCCCAGGATTTCAAGTATTCAGCTTCAGGGGGCTCACTTGCTTGTCGTGTTTTCTACGAACTGGTTGTAATCATGGAGTCCACCCGAAAGCGAAACTTAGGTGTCAAGGCTTTCCAACAAGGACTGATTTTTGCTAGTGGGCAGAGACGAATTCGCCTACGTCAAGAAGCTGCTGAACAAGACTCCGAGGACCGAAAACGTCGGAAATTATATCTGAAAGATTTGGAAAATCGTCCCTCAACCAAATTCGCTGTGTATTTCGTTTGCAAGCTGGTTCTTAATACCAAAGATGGTTTTTCAACTTCAAGTCCATGGCTCTAAGGTGATGCTGCTGTGGAAGGTCCCCCCGGGGAGATTCTTGAGTTTCAGAACATGAAGGTCTTTCTCCCTACATCTTTGTCGACCCCGAAGCTGAGAAAATCTCTTTCTGAATGTGGGGCCCGTTCGACTGTGGCACTGTTTCTGGGTTCACATGCTAGATTTCCAGAAGCTGATTATGTTTCCTATTATTTCCCGGATGTTAATTCGGCCATTGGAAAATGCAAATGAAAAAAGTTAGCAGGTTTTTTTTCCACATCCAACCTTTTTCTCTGAGGAATTTGATCAACATCGCCGTCCAGTCCAACCCGCTGAAGCCCACTTTAAGTGTTGCATTTTTGGCATTCATGAAGGGGCTGTGGCTAGGATGAATTGTGAATATCATTGGTCGTTGTTTTTACCCACAACACTTATACGGAGTACCCCCACTTCAACTCTATTATTGTCCCAACAGTTTAACATGTCACAACAAAGGTACGTGGCATCACCAAGTTATTTCTCCAGCAAGGGCACAAATGGCATGATGATTGGATACAAGTGCCTAGACTGCATTTGTTTGGTTTTTTATAGGGTCAGTTTCACAACTGCTGTTCTTGGCTTTTGCACCATTCACACCCTTTCCACGAACTAGGCAAGTACCATCTTCTCAGCGACGAATATGCTGGATGAGTGCTTCTTTTCGCTTGCAATATCCACGGGCAGCGGCTGTCGTGGGTAGGGAAACTATCAACCCCTGGACACTGATTGATGACAAAAAAGAATTCTTGGAAACTTGGTTGTCAATTCAATGGTTCCCTTTTCTCGCCCGAATATTTATGTTTCATTACACAACTCGTCTCCCAGCCCTTGGTTCCGAGGAGCGAGCTGCCAAGTACAAGACCGTTGGCGCCACTGCAACTGCCTTCGTGACAGATCAGGAACAAACCCGTGATGTGGAAGCTGGGTTTCTGAGAGGGAATTTGGGCCCAGAAAGTGCTATTCGAAAATGGTTTAAAATTGAAAATGCCAATTTAATTTGAGGTTTTGCAGCCCAAACAGAGGTTTGAGGACCCCTTAAAATTGTATTTTCAAATCCCGCGACAGCTATAGCTGAGGAACTGCGTCCCATCAAGCTGAAACTGACAGCGAAAGACGCTATTGGTTTGTTTTTAGAAGTTGATGGGAAAAAGCCCATGGTACGTTATTGGAGCAAACGCAAGTCAAAATGACTGCGTATGACTATTTCAGTGGTTTAAGGGGTCCTGTGCAACAACCCACCGGTTGTTGTTTGGGTCGATCGAAATCTATGCTGGGATTCTACCTGGAACAGAAAGCGATCAGAAGAAAAGGTGGCTGGGCTTGAACCTTTACACAAGCTAGCCATGATATCACATTATCAATGTAAGCTGGTTGTTTGAAGCTCTTTTGCTTAAGTCATTGCTGTAGTTAGCCCTTCCTTCCCTGCGCAATGCTGATAGTGTGGACTGAATTGGAGCTTCTCAAGTTCGATCGTATTTGTCTTTCGTGTTACATGGCCTATTGGAGGAAATGGTTGAATGAGTGGCCTAGATTTGACGTAGTAGAATTTTGCGTTTTGCCCCAACACTAAGCGGCCCAGGAACTTGTTTTCATCAATCATATTTCCAACTGAGGCGGGACAACCTTACCATAACTTGCATTTCGAAGGATTGCAGTTGTGATGACCTTTGGCTACAAGCCACCCAACGTGAAGAGAAGCGAGTCTTGGAGGAAGAGAGGGTCCAGAAGGAGGGCGGGGAGAAGCAGTGAATCAGTGCTCAAGGTAGCAACCTGCTAATTAAAGATTAGCATCTTACTTTACTTTAGTTTCTGAGTGGAGGTTTCCCACTGAACAAAATCTTGGTCTGGGGATTTGATCATCGTCGGCAAAATGGCTTGTGCTTCCTGGTGGTGGATGGATCCTTAAATGGTGGTAAATTAAATGCCCAGAATATTTTCAACTTTTGGCTGCAGTTAAGCAAATCACCTTGCACGGGAGAGGGGCTGCCGACCCCTCTCTCCTGCAAGGTCCCGAGCGCTACGGACCTTGCACAGCCTGAGTATGATTATCTTAACAGCTCGTTAAAAATATTACAAATGGGGGGCTGCAAGGTCAAAACCCATGCTCCGATCTACGGTGGGGAGAGGTGGTGCAAGGTCCCGAGCGCTACGGACCTTGCAGGGGATAGGGGCTGGCTGCCCCTCTCCTGTGCAAGGTGATTTGCTTAACTGCAGCCAAAAGTTTAAAATATTAGAATGTGAAATTTAGAGCCATCAACATCACCCGCAACACTTGAAGTTATCCATCGTCAAAATGATTGGGGATGAACGTTTTCTCACTTTGGTGGTCCCCAAAACCACTGCCAGTATGTTGAAAGCGCCTTCCATGTCCAGCTCATCATCTAGAGTGGCAAAGCTGATGACCTCAGGCAAAACTTCTTCGATGATGACATGAAGACTCTTTTGATGGGGGGCAACACCAGTATACATTTAACATATTCACATGTTCAAACGGATTTATTATCAATAACAATTTTGGTTTCATAGATAACACCAAAGAGAAAGGGACCAACTCAATTTAAAGAGTCTTACCATCCGGATTATACCAGACATAATTGCAACTCACCACACCACCAAACAAACCCCAAGAATCGACAAGCTCAAGGGATGTGATCGATGGTTTATCTTATATCTGCTTGGCAATAGAATTAGATTGCAAGTCCCAGTGGCCCCATTGAAGTCCCAGATCAACATGTTCTTCAAAGCAATGACGATGGGGGCAAATACTTATTTAACCCTGGCAGTGCCTGATGACCCAAAGTAATGACCCGCAAAAATCAAATTCCACCTTCAAAGGGTCCTCCGTCTAATTAGCAGCAAATTTTGGATCAATTCGGAAATGAGTCCGAAGAAGAATGCGGCGGAGCCAAAGGCTAAAGGCCAGGGAAAAGGCAAGGCAGTAAAGACAAAGGCTAAGAGTGCATCAGCCAACATTGCACCTCTACTTGATGCCGAGAATGCCAATTTGTTGGCTTCTACAGGCCAGGTTGTCAAATTCTTGAAAGGTGGCGGTGAATCAGCAAAATCAAAAATTTCCCCAGATCAGAATCTAATTTTGGACGGGTCATTTTTGCGCTCTGCCAGGGGCGCAGTACAACTTGGACCTCTTAGAGTCTTGCCGGGAGGGCTTTGAGGACCTGACGAAGACCAGCTGGCCCGGGATAGAGTCCGAGCCACCTTTGCCGCTGGGAGCCGGTGCCAACCAAGTTTCTTGCAGCTCAATGGGGATATAAAACAATCAAGCCAGGTTCCAATGCCAATGACAACATTCAGGATGATCACTGCATATTTTTGACATCTTAAATGTTTGTTCTGAGGCTGTTTTCGACGTTGCAGATCTGAAGAATGCCTTGTTTACCAATGGGCAGCCGAATGGATCAAGCTATGTCTGCAGCCAGTCCCTCTTCGCATGTGACTTGATGTTCAACCCTGACCCCAGTGTCACAAACTCAGTCCTTTCTCGTATTACTTCAAAAAGGTAACTTAACTTGCATAATACCCCATAATGTGATAAACATAATCACCCATATGCTCATTGAGGTTCCGCTGAGGCAGTCCAGCATCAATGAGTTGGGGCGTCGGTACTACGAGGAACCTGCTAGGTTCCACACCCGGATCCGGGTGGCCATTGCACCGGACTGGCACTTGTCCTGCGATCCGCAGAAGGCCAAGCCGGTCAGCCCACCCGAGAACATCATGGCGTTTCTTTTGTCCCTTGATTTATCCAAATGAAAATATTCAAATTCTATTTTGTCAAAAGCCATTCAAAATTTCAAATCATTTCAAATCACCACTGAAACCAAGTGGCCCTGGTTTTGATTCGCTCTACCTGTTGCAGCTTAGGTCCATTTACCGGGACAACCTCGAGGAAGATAAGATGGAGAAATGGAAGCGCTTTGCTTTGGCCGCTCCTTGTCTTAAGTTATATGCCGACTAGAGCCACTTTAGCTGTTTTTAGGCTGTTGCAAGGTGAAACCAAATGAAACCAAATGTCAATTCAATTGTCTAATTCTTTGAGGTTCCATGGAAGTCTCTGCACGCTAAAAAGAGTGGCAAAAGCGACCTAACCCAAAAAAGGAACTGTGCATCTTTCAGGGGATCACAGGGCTTTTGGGGTGCCTCAAATAGGATTCAGGTTGTCACTAAGCTCCCACAAGTCAATCTGTCTTAAAAAAAACATAATGCCAAAAGTTCATGGGGGCTTGGTTCCCAACAATTCACACCAGGTGGAGTTCGAGTACATTGTGGCGACTAGTGACACCGATCTCTACTTCCTCGCGACCAACTATCGACAGGATTTGAAGACGGACAAGGAGGCAATGTCCCACACGTGCCTCCAAAAGATCTTCTCGGTCCTGACCTGCAAACAAAGGATGGAAAAGGTTTCAGGACCTCTCAGTGAACAATCTGCAATTAGTGTTTCGATTGTTTTGCATAGGTAATACTTTGTTTTCAAGCGTCATTGCCATTTTTGATGATTGAGCAAAGGCAGCGAAGCCTTTGCGAAAATGTACACGCAGCAGTTCAATGCTAGCAGTCCAAGCGAACAGGCTGGTTTGTTCACACCCCAACTTCAACTGTCAATGTCACATTTTAAATAATGTATTATCCCCAGCCCTCTGATCTTCCCGAACAGGTAACGGAGAGCTTTGTGGAGACTTCCATTGCCTTGTCGAAACGTGTCTTCTCGTCACGCAAGCTGTTGGACCTGCTGCTCGAGGCAGATGAAACTGACTCCGAGACCAATCCTTTCAACAATCACACCAAGTTACAGCTGATCTTGAACAGGGCCAAGTCAGCTCGTAATGTGGAATGGAGCCTGTTTGCAATGTAACTTGATCTACTCAATGGTATTTGAAAGTTGTCAATAATAATAAAGCGCCATTTTTGGCATTGATGATTGAAGTAGAAATTCCTATAAATTTGCCAGCTGGTTTACTAAGGTATGACGGCTGGAAAAACGGGCACCTCAGCCCTGAGATGCTGACATGGAGAGGCATCTACAATTCCCTTCATGGCAAGGGGACTTGCGACATGTTCATTGGGCAGCTTGACTTGCGGGAGTACCTCTTTGCGAAGATAGTCCCGTTGCTTGTCCCGGTTGAAATTTAAAAAATATTCAAATCATCATCTCTTGGCAAATTTCAGTCATGACATACGATGGTATTTGATAGTTTCAGTGACAATGAAAGCCATCAACAACTCCCCATCGGCCACGCGACTAAGGGACTATGGCTGGTCATCTGACCTTGTGACCGAGATGAAAAGTGTTTGCCAAGATCATGGAACTTACAGGAAGTGTCTTGCCTTGTAACTTCAATTCCCAGCACTCCCAGGGATAAGCCGAAACCTGTAATTATGTTCCGTTCCCAGCACGCCTGTGTCTGAGGAAGTGCGGCTACGCGAACGAGAAGAAGGATTTGACCTGGAGGGCAGGTTGGCCCAGATCGGCAGAAATTTTCTGGTCTTTTCTGGAGGCCGGTTTCTACAACAACATGAACACTGTTATCTTTTCTGTGGTGGTTGGGGGTTCCGTTTTTGTCCATCAGGATATCCTGTTCAACAACACCTTCGAGACAACTTTCAAAAACATGGTGCGGCACAGGAAGGCGGTTCTTGATTTACATTGTTCAAGAGTGAGAAGAGTAATGAATGACGTCTCATTGCCATTGGTAGTAAACATTTTATCAATCAAGCCAAGAAAATAACACCTAAATACGGCCAAGGCTCCTGAATGGATCTCCAACTCTGAAATCGAGAACCGGCTCAATCTGGTCAAAGAGTTGCTTGCTAGCAGTACATTTTTCAAATGCAAACTACTGGCTATGATTGTCACTAGCCTGGCTATAAAACGTCCTGAGGCAAGCGAACAAAGAGATCAAGGAGACCAAGAAAAAAACAAGGGGAGGACCGTAGTCAGAAATTGTGATTTTCAGTTAGATTGTTGATGATGGTCAGGAACCAAAATGATCCCATGTCTCTTGATGTTTGAACCATTCCCTATTTGACAAACAAATAATGTTAACCATCATCACCATCAGTTCAAAGGTATCAAGTTTTTTCAAGGCATGATTGAAATGATGATCATATTATTATATAGTTTAATTTAAGTGTTATTATCATTAATGCCGATTCTACAAGCATCTTTTCTCTAGGTATGAATCTTATCATTAAGAACCATCATTCTGACTTCAAAATAGATAGCCTCAGTCTTTTCACCAGGATCTTGCTGAGGACGAGGACGATGTTGAGATGGTGCCGCAGAACCTGCCGGAGGAAGCCGAGGATGAGAAGGGAACCAGCCATCTCAAGGCAATTGTGATAGGGTCAAAAAATGGTTAGGGTGTAGGTTTGGGGGGTAGCTAGTGATACTGATTCTGAGGGTTAAATCATTTGCAATCAACCCCAATGATTCTGGATGCCCCTTACCAGTCCAGGTGCCCCCTTCGATCTTGAAGACCAAGAGGGGACAGGCTTGCACTACATCTGATGAGAGTGCGAAACTAGATGAGGAGACCTTGCGGAAGGTAGAAGCGTTAGATGCTCAACTCTGTGGATAAAATTATAAAAAACAAATCATGGACAGTTAAAACACAAATAACATATAGTTACACCAAAGGGATGCCCAGCTTGAAATGACTTAGGTTCAGACAGAAAGCTTGCAACATGGTCCGAACGCACGTGAAGCTGATCGTTGAAGAGGAGTTCTCAACTATGGAAATATGTCTTGGTGTTTGGTGCTCCCGTTATCTTTTTTTTTGAAACCGCATTTGTCAGGACAATGTCCAGGCAATGACAAAGGCTCTGGAAACCACTGCGTTTCCCAAATGGAAGGGAGAACTTGATCCCGAAACGAGACTTGGATAATTAAAAAGTTTGATGATGACGACATACCAGTAAACTTACCTATCTCACGCGTCATTGACCACGTACTCAGGAACCAGATCTTCAAATCGGTGGCAATCTACTTTGAAATTTGACAGCATTAATCACTGATGATGTCTGGTGTGTGGTAACAATGGTAAACTGTCAATGTTTGTAGGTTTACCAGGTGCCTACATCATCCCAAATTAAGGACAGCAAGGTTTGTGGAGAAGCGGGCACACAGCCCTCTTTGCGTTTGCCGCCTCTGCGTGAAAATCGCCACAACAAGCTCTTCCAGGCCGCGCTCGGCCTTAGGCAGGAAAATGGAACCATACGCCCTGGTGACTGCATGCTGATTCTGGATGGAGGAAGAGACGGTATCTTGTTCGCATTTGGCAGTTGGGTCTTGTGAAAGAATCCGAACACATTCAGCCACTCAGTTTTTTTTTTAATATGCACTCAGGACTACAATCCACTCTGCTTGGAGCCATAAAGCCAAGCGCGACGGCTGGCAATATGCCCAAGTGGAAGACAACCAAGTTTCTTTTTTGGGATGAACGTTCAATTCGTCAGAAAAAGAAGAGAAACAAAGGCAGCCATGTGAATCAGTTAGAGCGTCTTTTCCTGATCCTGCCAGAGGAAGCTGGCCTGGTGTACAAGAAGAGAAAGCACTATGCTGGCACATCCCATGGGGATTGTATCGGACCAATCCTTGCCCCTGCTTGGGACGAAACTTTGATGCAATTAGTAGATTCTGAAGCCACTCGCATCTGAATGTTCATCAGTAACTGTTGTTCCATAAATAGCCAAGGATGAAAAGGAGACTTGGTCAATGACCTACGCCGAGAAAAAGGTACTTTATGGAGCTGTCAACCGGATTGCCGTGGGTGGAAAGCCTGATGAGGTTGCCAACGACCAGCAAAAGGGTGCCATGTATGCATGATACATGATGGAACATGATGATTAAATTGCTCATTTTAAATTTATGTCATTTAATGTTTGCATCTGATTAGTGTGAGGGCCCCCCCCCCTAAACAATTTGAGGATACTCTATAACTCGCACTTTTTTTTGCCCCCCCCTCAACATTTTTTTGGTCAATCAACTTAAGAAAGGATTTCAATTTACTTTCAATTGATTTCAATTTACTTTCAATTGATTTCAATTTACTTTTAATTTACTTTCAATTGATTTCAATTGATTTCAATTGATTTCAATTTACTTTTAATTTACTTTCAATTTACTTTCAATTGATTTCAATTTACTTTTAATTTACGTTCAATTTACTTTCAATTGATTTCAATTTACTTTTAATTTACTTTCAATTTACTTTCAATTGATTTCAATTTACTTTCAATTGATTTCAATTTACTTTTAATTTACTTTCATTTTTTTTTTCACTCCCAAAAGTTGGTGCTCACAATAGAGTACCATCCAAACGATTATATTATTGAGTAACTGAGCCACTCATGAGGTACACCCTTGAAAAATTGTCTGGATGCTGTTTTTTAATAAGGGTTTAATAAGGCATCTAATTATTTGGGAAACCTTGCATTTTAAAGTTTTATCACAACTATGGCTTTCTAAAGTGAAAGGACCAGCTTTACCCAAAGAAAGGTGGAGAAAGGGTTTCGTTTTTTTTTTTTCACTCCAAAAAGTTGGTGCTCACAATAGAGTACCATCCAAACAATTATATTATTCAGTAACTGAGCCACTCATGAGGTATCCCCTTGAAAAATTGTCTGCATGCTGTTTTTAAATAAGGGTTTAATAAGGCATCTAATTATTTGGTAAACCTTGCATTTTAAAGGTTTATCACAACTATGGCTTTCTAAAGTGAAAGGACCAGCTTTACCCAAAGAAAGGTGGAGAAAGGGTTTCGTTTTTTTTTTCACTCCAAAAAGTTGGTGCTCACAATAGAGTACCATCCAAACAATTATATTCAGTAACTGAGCCACTCATGAGGTACCCCTTTGAAAAATTGTCTGCATGCTGTTTTTAAATAAGGGTTTAATAAGGCATCGAATTATTTGGGAAACCTTGCATTTTAAAGTTTTATCCACAACTATGGCTTTCTAAAGTGAAAGGACCAGCTTTACCCAAAGAAAGGTGGAGAAAGGGTTTCGTTTTTTTTTCACTCCAAAAAGTTGGTGCTCACAATAGAGTACCATCCAAACAGTTATATTATTCAGTAGCTGAGCCACTCATGAGGTACCCCTTTGAAAAATTGTCTGGATGCTGTTTTTTAATAAGGGTTTAATAAGGCATCTAATTATTTGGAAAGCCTTGCATTTTAAAGTTTTAACACAACTATGGTTTTCTACAGTAAAGGGGCCAGCTTTACCCAAAGAAAGGTGGAGAAAGGGTTTTGCTTTTTTTTTCACTCCCAAAAGTTGGTGCTCACAATAGAGTACCATCCAAACAATTATATTATTGAGTAACTGAGCCACTCATGAGGTACCCCCTTGAAAAATTGTCTGGATGCTGTTTTTTAATAAGGGTTTAATAAGGCATCGAATTATTTGGGAAACCTTGCATTTTAAAGCTTTAACACAAATATGGCTTTCTAAAGTGAAAGGACCAGCTTTACCCAAAGAAAGGTGGAGAAAGGGTTTCGTTTCTTTTTTCACTCCCAAAAGTTGGTGCTCACAATAGAGTACCATCCAAACAATTATATTATTCAGTAACTGAGCCACTCATGAGGTACCCCTTTGAAAAATTGTCTGCATACTGTTTTTTAATAAGGGTTTAATAAGGCATCTAAATATTTGGAAAGCCTTGCATTTTAAAGTTTTACCACAAATATGGCTTTCTAAAGTAAAGGGACCAGCTTTACCCAAAGAAAGGTGGAGAAAGGGTTTTGCTTCTTTTTTCACTCCCAAAAGTTGGTGCTCACAATAGAGTACCATCCAAACAATTATATTATTCAGTAACTGAGCCACTCATGAGGTATCCCCTTGAAAAATTGTCTGCATGCTGTTTTTAAATAAGGGTTTAATAAGGCATCTAATTATTTGGTAAACCTTGCATTTTAAAGGTTTATCACAACTATGGCTTTCTAAAGTGAAAGGACCAGCTTTACCCAAAGAAAGGTGGAGAAAGGGTTTCGTTTTTTTTTTCACTCCAAAAAGTTGGTGCTCACAATAGAGTACCATCCAAACAATTATATTATTCAGTAACTGAGCCACTCATGAGGTACCCCCTTGAAAAATTGTCTGAGTGCTGTTTTTTAATAAGGGTTTACTAAGGCATCTAATTGTTTGGTAAACCTTGCATTTTAAAGCTTTAACACGAATATGGCTTTCTAAAGTGAAAGGGCCAGCTTTACCCAAAGAAAGGTGGAGAAAGGGTTTTGTTTTTTTTTCAATCCCAAAAGTTGGTGCTCACAATAGAGTACCATCCAAACAATTATATTATTGAGTAACTGAGCCACTCATGAGTTACCCCTTTGAAAAATTGTCTGGATGCTGTTTTTTTAATAAGGGTTTGATAAGGCATCTAAAATAAAATTAATTAAAAATAATCATAAATAGAAAAATAATTAAAAAGAAAAGTAAAGTTAATTAAAGCATTTGGAAAAATATGTTTAAAAAAAACAAATCTGGAAAAAAATTCTCACAATAGAGGCCCCCCCCCAACAATTGGCATGTGACTGAATTAGGAGCAAGAAATTTCTCACAATAGGGTACCATCTCTTTAATCAGGTGCAAACATTATCATTGTTTCAATTTCCATCATGCATAATAAATTCATTCCCTCAGGCAACAACTCCGACCCAATCAATCAGAGCCCTTGCTTCTAAGGTGTCCGGCGCAAGGATGCAGATGTGGAGCCGGTGGCATTCCATTCGCTGCCTTCGGAAAAGGTGTTTTGTCAGCAAGGCAAAAGGTTGTTCTGAATTGACATTTTTCAAGTCTGTGCTGATATCGCTTTAACCATCCCATCCTTCTTGGGGGACAAATACAACCCAGCTGTGGTCAAGGTATCGGAGATATTTCATGAGTTCAATATCTCGGCGATGTTGGACTTGTCCTGCTGTTACTTGGCCCCAAAAAAGGATGAACCAACCATTTCCCAAAAGTTGGATCAAAACCACCTTTTCCCAAACAAGTTCTGCGGTTCACCGAGGCGACGGGAAGACCGCCTGGGAAGCTATCTTGCAAAGGGTAGCTTACATTGGCATTTGCTTCACCGAAGACCATGCTACTTAGTTGACTATGTGGACTTGCCATGTCTTCCCACCTGATTGGTGATTATCATCAGACTATCATAATTTCTGAATCCTCAGTCCTTGAAAAATACACTTCAGGTCAAGTTCCTTCTGAGACACCTGGAGACCAAATGTTGGGAAGGCATGCTGGACCCCGAGTCCAGCATTTTTGAGCCCTCACTCCTGGCCTTGGTGCAGAAGAAGCCGAAGAATCGCAAAAAGTCCAAGGTGAACATGATGTTCCCCTGTCATTGTCAGTCGGTTGTCCATTCCACCGCCATAAACCTAATTAAGGATGATGGAACTATAACATACTATAGCTATCATTGATTGGATTGAACTTAGCAACCAAGACTATTTGCATGAAAACTGGTCACACTGTAGTTAGTAGCCTGTTCTGGCAGGCAGCTGAGGAAGAAGCAGAAGAGCCGAATGAAGATGAGGATGAAGGAGAAGAACAGGAGGAAGAAGACCAGGACGATGAAAACGAAGATGAGGATGAGGATGCAGGAGAAGAACAGGAGGAAGAAGACCAGGACGATGAAAACGAAGATGAGGATGAGGATGAAGGAGAACAGGAGGAGGAAGAGGATGAGGAGGATGAGGACAATGATGAGGAACCAGAGAAGAGGGGACAGAAGAGAAAGGCAGCGGGCAAAGCAAAGGCCAAGGCGAAGGCAAAGGGACGTGGAAAAGGCAAGAAGCCAAAGGCAAAAGCAAAGGCAACGGGACGCCCCAAGGTGCCCCACTGCCCCACTGTTAATTTGAAAAACCAGGTCCAGCTTTTAATTTCTGGGGCACTTCCCCCCTTTTAGGCGGGCACAAAGAAGGCGAGCAAGGTCATGGAAAAGCTGAAAAAGATGATGTGAAAAGCTGAAAACCTAAGCAGGCCCCACTTCAATGAGCCAAGCCCAGTGGAGCGTTGCAAGGTTAGATTGTTTACAAGAATAATAATATGATTTTATTGAATTTGAACCCCCAACTTATCATACACTGTCTAATCGGCTGACCCGGGTATGGCTGAGAGCGGGCTGTAGAAGAAGCTGCTTGGATCGGGGGTCAAAAAGTTCTCAAGCTGCTTTAGTAGTAGACAGCCATGATGCCTACTATGTCACAAAGATCGCAATAGGGCTGCAATGTTGAAAAATCAATTCGTTCATTTCTTGTTTAAACATTTGGCTCATAAGGGTCTGTGAGCGGGATCGATGCCAGCCCCCAAAAAAAAGTTGGTTGTAGCAGAAGACTGCGCAGGGCTAGGGCCCCTTGTGCCATGCTGCAAGCTACTCGGAACATATGATGGAGTCATTTGAATGAGTCCATACCAAATTTCAATTTCCTGTCACTGTTACTGTTACAGTAAAACCAGTTCAAAACAATTACCAAGTGTCGATTGCCTGCGTACTTAGGAAGCTGGGCTTCCAAACAGAGGTCTTCTACATGAGTGAATCTGACCCTGCACTTCGAGAACGACTCAAACAGTTGTATCGTCCAAAGAAGCTGTCCGATGACTGCACCAAATATAATGGTTTCTTGTCTTTAGCTCTATGAGTTTTT
>CAMXCT020003229.1:54026-72195 GCA_947184155.2 Cladocopium goreaui
GAGGTGTTGCCAAAACTTCCACCAATACTGTTGGATTTGTTGGGGATAAGGCAGGCGAAGGCATGGTTTACTTGCTCAAGAACTGTCCTTACGTTCGCTGTTTGAATAAGTTGATTCAAAAGGGTTACTCATTCTTTTGGGGACCTGAACACGAACCCACACTCGTTCCCCCTGATGTTCCATTCAATGTGTCATGTGAGACTTCCAGATGCTTTACTGCTGACAGGGTTGAACACTGTGTTCCCATCTTCAAAGAAACAATTTCATTTACCTATGGGATGCCAGCGGAAACTGTTGAGGCTTCTCCCGTCGACCCGCGCTTGCGCGAAGACGGAACCGAAGACCAGCGCTTGCGCGGATCGGATCCCATTTTGGTTGAAGACGTTGCGGAGGAAGCCCCCTCGCTTGACGAAATGCGTAAAGAAATGTAAAGAACTAGAAGATTTTGCTGCAATGAGTTATGTTTCACCAGGGCCCCAAGAGACTAGCTCAGTTGATCCCAAGGATCTCCCAGCTTCTGTTCCCCCTCCGGATGAACCCGATGTTGAACCCAAGGTTTTAACTTCGTATGCCAAATTACCAGTTGACCATTTACTGACCCATCAACCTGCTTCCAAGTTTTGTGATGTTTGTAGGCAAGCCAAGTTGCGAGCCCGCGCTCACAAACGTTTTGGGAATCAACCTGAATCTACCCGTGAAGCCCGAGTGATTGAATCTCCCACTGAATTCCTTCAGCGTATTTGTGTGGACCATATGGAATCAACAGAAGAGAGCCTTTCAGGGGATTCTTATGCCCTTATTTGTGTAGACAAGTTTAGTGGAGTTATAGGTGCATACCCAGCCAAGTCAAAGGGACAGGCCGCAGTTGAGCAGGGTTTGCGTCATTTTTGCCGAGAGAAACTGCCAGTGGTCGAGTCCGACCGCTATCAGAGCATCTTAGCCGCGGTTCGAGACTTGAAGATGCATTCGGACCCTTCTCCACCAAACGATCCAATACACAATTCCCATGTAGAGTCTGCAATCAATATTGTTAGGCAGGGAACTAGGTCTCTTTTGCTTCAGAGTGGTCTTCATGTTGGCCATTGGCCGTCTGCTATGCGCTGTTTTGGATACCAATACAATATCACTACCCCTCCAATGATTGACAGTGATTCCATGCGTCATGCTGCACATCAATATCGTCATGCGTTGCCCGAAGGAGAGGGGGGTCCCATAGCACCAATGCCCCAGTATGAGAGTAAGCTTCATATGGCCTTACAGTACCAACCTGAACCTAGAGCAATTCCTTATGGAGCCTTGGTTTGGTATCTTGGTAAGTCGCGCGAACCCACCGCGCCGAAGACTTTTGGTCCCAATGGGCGGCCAGCTCTCTACATTGGTCCGGAGATCCTTCCAGGGTTACGTTGCAAAGACATACATGTGCTGCTTGATTTGCAAGAGTTGACATCACACGACCATGTTCGGGAGATACGCACCAGAGATTTTGTACCTCCAGCTGGTCCCTGGGCATTTCCCTTTTCCAAAATTCCCATGTTGCAATCATTACACGTTCAACCCAAAATCCGAACCACCGAGGCCGTTCATTCCCCTATTGAGGTTTCAGATGAATTGTTGGAAGATGTACCCCGCAACCGTTCTATCACCAAACGCCGCATTTCTCAATATGGCATCACTGACAATTGTAACGGTTGTATCAATGGTACTTATTCCCACACTCCTGAGTGTCGAGCAAGGTTTAACCGTTTGTTGGACAATTCTGAACCCAGGGGTTTGGCTTCCGGGGGGATCGACGTTGATGTTGCGCATGGGAAACTTCATGATGAACCAATTCAACCAGCCACCATTGACTATGAAGAAGATGTTCCAGAGTGCCCTCCAAGAACACCTGAAGAGCTGCCAATTGGAAACCCTCATGAAACGGAACTTGATCCCGGTGAGTATACCCCAGGGAGTCTGGCTTCAACCCCCGAATCCTTTTGGGATGACGAAGTTCAAGGGATTGTTGAAGGGGATCTTGCAGAGTTAGTTGCGGGGGGTGTTGGTAAAGCAGTTAAAGATGTTGGCAAGATGGGTTTGCTGATTGAATTCTGCTGCTCGGAGAACAGTGCCTTGTGCAGAGTCGCAGAGCACTTGGGTGTTCCTTACTTTGGGGTAACACGGGAATCTTTAAACATTAATGACAATGATGCGTTCGAACAGTTTTTGTTGTGGCTTCAGGATGAGGTGCAGGTGAGAGAAGGTCCTGTTCATCTTTGGGCATCCTTACCATGTACAAAATGGAGTCCATGGCAAAGAATGGCAATCCATAAACACGGGAAGGAGCATGAACAAAGGTTGGAAGAACAACGGGATATCTCAAGGGATATGGTGTTGAAGTTCAAGCAAGCAGCTGACCTTGTGAAGCGTTCCAGGGGCAGTTCTGCCACTTTTGAATGGAGTCGAGATTCAACAGGTTGGGATGACCCAATTGTTCAACAGACAATGGAAGCCTTAGAGTTGTCTCCTGTCAACGTTGATGGTTGTGCCTAGATTGATGGCAAGTTCCCACAAAGACCATGGTTGATTCAGACGGACAATCCACGACTCGTCAAAGAGCTTAGCACCAAGAAATGCATTCACCCCAAGGGTTTCCATGATCCCCTCGAAGGTTCTTTGACCAACAAATCTGGATTCTACAATGTGACTATGGCTACATGCATTGTTACAACTTTGTTTCCAGGTGTCTATGTAGACCGTGTTCCCGCAATGCCCGTGAGACCATTTTGTTCACATGAACATTGGGATAAGAGCGCATTAGATCCACTTCCACCAGTTTCTGTTTTGGCTACCATTCACAAGCTTTTGACCCGCAAAGAGATGCTGGCCGACCCCCAAGCTGTAGACGCAGTTAGGAATGAGGCTGAGAGCATGCGTGCCATGCAAGTTTGGGATGACGATAGCGTCATGGAAAAGTCAGATAGGATTGGTGAAGCGCGTTCTAGAAACCAGACCATCCATATGGCTGACCTGATGTCAATCTGCAGCATCAAATTTTGGGAAACACCCTCAAAACGCAAACACAAGGGACGCGTAGTGTTCCGCGGAGACAACGTGAGAGATAACTGGGGTGGTGCAGCACAGTTTGGTAATTTGTATTCCACACCGACCAATATACAGGCCATCAATATTGCGATTTATTTCGGCATGTTGACTGGTAATGTAATCAGAGTCGCTGATGCATACAAAGCATACCTGCAAGCTATGCTGCTGGCTGATGCTGACACCTTTGTCACCTTACCCCCAGAACTGTGGAAAGACAGTTGGCATGGGCGCTACAAGCAGCCCACAGTACGGTTGCTTCGAGCGTTGTACGGGCACCCTCGTGCAGGGGCGTTTTGGGATTTGCACCTTAGGCAGCTGTTGCAGGGGGATATGGGTCTGGTTCCTGTTGACGGTCATCCTTCGGTATATTTCCATGCAACTTGGCATTTATTAGTTGTGGTCTATGTGGACGACATCTTAGCCGCTGGTCCCTTGGAGTCCCAAAATCAGTTTTGGGCTGCCCTTCAGACTCAAGTGCAACTGGATGACGTTGAGGAGTTGTCCCAGTTCCTTGGTCCGTTCCATCATCTGGAATCGGGTGACTGCCGCTTGGATATGATTGACTACTGTAAGGAAGCCGTTAGTTTGTACTTGGATGTAGCTGGGCCAAAAATCAATTTGAGAAAAGTTTCCACCCCATATGTATCCGAAGGGATTTTAAACCAACAGGACTACGAGGTTACAGGTGAAATTGCTATGAAGGCATCAAGTGTACTTATGAAGCTGTTGTGGGTTTGTAGGTTGTGTCGTCCTGATCTCGCCTTTTGCATTTCGATGCTGGCTGGACAGGTAAGCAAATGGAATCGCAATTGCGAAACAATTGTTCAGACTTGTGTCGTACTTGAATTCAACGCTCAACCTTTGCATGCACATCAAAGTATATGATGCCCCTGAAGCTTGTACACTTGACCTGTACGCGGATGCAGACCTGGGAGGATGTCCATACACTGCACGCTCAACCTCAGGACTATTTCTCGTAATCCAGGGTCCGGGGGGTACTTTCGCACCAATCACATGGTACTCACGTAAACAATCTTTGGTGGCTAGGAGCACTGCAGACGCTGAAACGCATTCACTAGCAGAGGGTATGTTTACTGAGTTACTACCCGCGTTATTGCTTCTCCAGAAATTGTTGGGTGACAGGGCCCCCAAGGCGGTTGCAAGGGAAGACAATTCAGCTGTCGTTCAGGCAGTAATGAAGGGGTATTCTATCAAACTAAGGCATTTGGCCAGAACCCCCAAATTGTCCTTTGCGTCCCTCAACGAAGCATGTACGTCATTGTGTGAACTGGTGCAGACTCCTACCACGGAACAATTGGGCGATATCTTTACGAAGGTTTTGCAACCCAATCAATTTAATGTTGCGTCCTTGGGATTGGAACTTTTCACCCCGAACTAGTATGCAGTAATCAGAATTTGTGGTTTTCATGCTCGTCAAAGACCTCAGCATGCCACTTGGAATCTAGTGCACGAGCCTTAGTCTCCGGCTTGGACCTTAAGCTCCTTGGTTTGTCTTTATGCATAGGTTTTGGGGGTGTCGACATGCGCTTGCGCTGGGCACTCTCTTAGGAACCCTTGGCTTGGAGCTTTGCGATCTACGTGCCCTACTTGCACTACCTCGGCTGCCGCCCTTGCTGAGTCTTGTAGCCTTGGTAGTCGTAGATCCTTGTTTTCACTCTGCTTTTGGCCCAGTTCTCTTCATCTTTTGCTTTTTGCTTGGTCGGCACGCTCAACCCTGGCCGGGGGGGTTGAATGTGCGGCCGTTGTGAATGTTTCGTGATGTCAGTTCTGGGCCACGGAGGTAGTTTCTCCATTGCAGCTGTAACATACTGCGTATTAGGTCCATATGATTCCTTCAACTAGGTTTGATAAACTTGTATCTCGTGCTTTGCTTTGGCTCAAGAAAAAGGGCTCTACTAAGCTGAAACCTTGAAAACTAATAATGTAGGATACAGATTAGTGTGGGGAGGCCCCCCCCCCCTGAACAAATTTTGGATACAGAATAGTGTGGAAAAAACAAGGTACCGGGTACAGAATAGTGTAAAATAAAAAACACATGATAGATTTAAATTGATTTCAATTTACTTTCAATTGATTTCAATTTATTTTGAATTGATTTCAATTTACTTTCAATTGATTTGAATTAGATTTAAATTGATTTCAATTTACTTTCAGTTGATTTCAATTTATTTTGAATTGATTTGAAGTTACTTTCAATTGATTTCAATTTACTTTCAATTGATTTGAAGTTACTTTCAATTGATTTGAAGTTACTTTCAATTGATTTCAATTTACTTTCAGTTGATTTCAATTTATTTTGAATTGATTTGAAGTTACTTTCAATTGATTTGAAGTTACTTTCAATTGATTTGAATTTACTTTCAATTGATTTCAAGTTAATTACTTTCAATTGATCTCAAGTTACTTTCAATTGAATTGAAGTTACTTTCAATTGATTTCAAGTTACTTTCAATTGATTTCAATTTACTTGCAATTGATTTCAATTTACTTTCAAGTAAAAGAAAAAAAATCACCTCAGGAAGCAGCTGGACACAATAGTGTACCCTCAAACAAACCATACTATTGTGTATCAGGGTTGCTCATGGACTACCCCCTTGAAAAAATGTTTGAGTGATGTTTTTTAATTGGGTTTTAATAAGGCATAATATATTTTGGGAAATTGAGCATTTCTGAGAATTCTAAATACTCTGAGTTGTTAAAGTTGAACGATTTCAATGAAATGAGCGTCCCAGCTGCGCGCACGCAACTTCTAAAGTTGACCAATGTTGCGTCCAGCTTGTGTCTAGCAAGTTAGTTTTTTTTCAGTTTTTGACTTTTTCGTGGGTTTTGCATTGCCAGCGACTTTGTGTGACTTCGTATTTAGGTTGTGTCTATACCATGTTTTCATGATCGCATGAAAGGACAATGACAGGAAATGAGAGGAAATGAAAGGAGAATGAAAGGAACATGAAAGCAAATGAATCCAAAGGTCTGGGTTTTGATACCCTGTGACGTCGTTCGATACGTCGTTCGGACGTCGTTCGGACGTCGTTCGAAACAGCTACCCTCTGGTAAACTAACATAGCTATTGAAAATGGCCATTTATAGTGGATTTACCCATTAAAAATGGTGATTTTCCATAGTTACGTTAGTTTACCAGAGGAGTACAAACCGTGCACCTAGCCCTACAGAATACCAACAGCCCGATATAAAAGCAGCTTTTCTCTATACAGATGATCGGCCGAATACTTGACAAACAAGAGTTTGTCGTACATCGCGCGTACCCATTGGTTTTTTTAATTTTTTCTTACGGGTTGACCTTCGCTTTTTTGGGTCAACTTAATTGACTCCTGATCCACGGCGCAGACCCGATCCACCCCCGTCGCGCTCCCAGAGATTAGACACAATTCTGTTAAATTGGTCGACTTCTTTCTTGTAACTTTACCCCTTTAACGGTTCGCAGTAAAAGAAACTATTTTGGAATGAAAATAAAAAAAAGCTTTACAGCAAAGGAACATGTAAAGGGAATGTTAAAAAACAAAATCACCTCAGGAAGCAGCTGGACACAATAGTGTACCCTCAAACAAACCATACTATTGTGTATCATGATCATTCATGTTTTTTTTTGCTTGGCTGAAACTAATCCTTTGGAAAGCCTTTGGTTTTGATTCCAAGAAAAATGAAGCTAAGTAAAAGGAAACAAATTTTAGCAAAGGAAAAGGAAAAGGACATGGTTGAAAAAAAACATATCCTCAGGAAGCAGCTGGACACAATAGTGTACCCTCAAACAAACCAGACTATTGTGCATCAGGGTTGCTCATGGACTACCCCCTTGAAAAATTGTTTGAGTGATGTTTTTAATTGGGTTTTAATAAGGCATCATATATTTTGGGAAACTGGGCATTTCTGAGAATTCTAAATAAAAGAAACTAATTGAGAAAATAAAAAAAGCTTTAGCAAAGGAAAATGTAAAGGGAATGTTAAAAAACAAAATCACCTCAGGAAGCAGCTGGACACAATAGTGTACCCTCAAACAAACCATACTATTGTGTATCATGATCATTCATGTTTTTTTTTGCTTGGCTGAAACTAACCCTTTGGAAAGCCTTTGGTTTTGATTCCAAGAAAAATGAAGCTAAGTAAAAGGAAACAAACTTTAGCAAAGGAAAAGGTAAAGGGAATGTTTCAAAAAAAAATCACCTCAGGAAGCAGCTGGACACAATAGTGTACCCTCAAACAAACCATACTATTGTGTATCAGGGTTGCTCATGGACTACCCCCTTGAAAAAATGTTTGAGTGATGTTTTTTAATTGGGTTTTAATAATAAGGCATAATATATTTTGGGAAATTGAGCATTTCTGAGGATTCTAAATAAAAGAAACTAATTGAGAAAATAAAAAAGCTTTAGCAAAGGAAAATGTAAAGGGAATGTTAAAAAACAAAATCACCTCAGGAAGCAGCTGGACACAATAGTGTACCCTCAAACAAACCATACTATTGTGTATCATGATCATTCATGTTTTTTTTTGCCTGGCTGAAACTAATCCTTTGGAAAGCCTTTGGTTTTGATTCCAAGAAAAATGAAGCTAAGTAAAAGGAAACAAAATTTAGCAAAGGAAAAGGTAAAGGGAATGTTTCAAAAAAATCACCTCAGGAAGCAGCTGGACACAATAGTGTACCCTCAAACAAACCAGACTATTGTGTATCAGGGTTGCTCATGGACTACCCCCTTGAAAAATTGTTTGAGTGATGTTTTTTTAATTGGGTTTTAATAAAACATCATATATTTTGGGAAATTGAGCATTCTAAAGGGAATGTTAAAAAACAAAATCACCTCAGGAAGCAGCTGGACACAATAAGTGTACCCTCAAACAAACCATACTTTTGTGGATCTCGATCATTCAATTGATTTGAAGATACTTTCAATTGATTTCAATTTACCTTCAATTGATTTCAATTTACTTTCAATTTACTTTGAATTGATTTGAAATTACTTTGAATTTACTTTCAATTGATTTCAATTTACTGCCAATTTACTTTCAATCGACATCCCATAGAAATCCAATAGTAGTCCCAAAGGAATATCATAGAAATACCATGGAAATCCCATAGGAATCTCACAGAAATCCCATAGAAAGATCATAGAAATAACTGAAATAACATGGAAATCCCATAGGAATCTCACAGAAACCCCATAGAAAGATCATCGAAATAACATGGAAATCCCATAGGAATATCACAGAAATCCCATAGAAAGATCATAGAAATAACATGGAAATCACATAGGAATCTCACAGAAATCCCATAGAAAGATCATAGAAATAACATGGGAATCCCATAGGAATACCACAGAAATCCCACAGAAAGATCATAGAAATAACTGAAATAACATGGAAATCCCATAGGAATCTCACAGAAATCCCATAGAAAGATCATAGAAATAACTGAAATAACATGGAAATCCCACGGGAATCCAATAGAAATTCCATAGGAATCCAATAGAAATACCATAGAAATCCCATAGGAATCCAATGGAAACCCCATAAGAATACCATAGAACTCCCATAGCACCCCTTCAGAAATCCCATAGAAATCCTCCAGAAATACCATAGAAACATCATGGAAACCCCATAGGAATTCCATTGAAATCCAATAGTAATACCATAGAAATACCATAAAAGAAACAACTTTAGCAAAGGAAAAGGTAAAGGGAATGCTTGAAAAAAATCACACGAGGAAGCATCTGGACACAATAGTGTACCCTCCAAACAAACCACACTATTGTGTATCAGGGTTGCTCATGGACTACCCCCTTGAAAAATTGTTTGAGTGATGATTTTTAATCGGGTTTTAATAAGGCATCATATATTTTGGGAAACTGGGCATTTCTGAGAATATCAAATGAAAGAAACTAAGAGGGTAATTAAGTAATTAAAAGAAAAAATCGCAAAGGAAAAGGTAAAGGAAATGATTGCAAAAAAAACAAAATCGCCTCAGAAAGCAGCTGGACACAATAGTGCACCCTCCAAACAAACCACACTATTGTGTATCAGGGTTGCTCATGGACTACCCCCTTGAAAAATTGTTTGAGTGATGTTTTTTTAATTGGGTTTTAATGAGGCATCATATATTTTGGGAAACTGGGCGTTTCTGAGAATTTCAAATGAAAGAAACTAAGAAAGGAATTAATTAAAAGGAAAATACTTTAGCTAGCAAAGGAAAAGGTAAAGGAAATGATTGAAAAAAACAAAAAATCATGACCTCAGGAAAGCAGTTGGACACAATAGTGTACCCGCCAAACAAACCACACTATTATGTATCAGGGTTGCTCATGGACTACCCCCTTGAAAAATTGTTTGGGTGATGTTTTTTAATTGGGTTTTAATAAGGCATCATATATTTTGGGAAACTGGGCATTTCTGAGAATTTCAAATGAAAGAAACTAGGAAAGAAATTAATTGAAAGGAAAACACTTTAGCTAGCAAAGGAAAAGGTAAAGGAAATGATTGAAAAAAACAAAAAATCATGACCTCAGGAAAGCAGCTGGACACAATAGTGCACCCTCCAAACAAACCACACTATTGTGTATCAGGGTTGCTCATGGACTGCCCCCTTGAAAAATTGTTTGGGTAATGTTTTTTAATTGGGTTTTAATAAGGCATCATATATTTTGGGAAACTGGGCATTTCTGAGAATTTCAAATGAAAGAAACTAAGAAAGGAATTAATTAACAGGAGCAGACTTTAGCTAGCAAAGGAAAAGGTAAAGGAAATGATTGAAAAAAAAAATCACGACCTCAGGAAAGCAACTGGACACAATAGTGTACCCTCCAAACAAACCACACTATTGTGCATCAGGGTTGCTCATGGACTACCCCCTTGAAAAATTGTTTGAGTGATGTTTTTTTAATTGGGTTTTAATGAGGCATCATATATTTTGGGAAACTGGGCATTTCTGAGAATTTCAAATGAAAGAAACTAAGAAAGGAATTAATTAAAAGGAAAATACTTTAGCTAGCAAAGGAACCTCAGGAAAGCAGCTGGACACAATAGTGTACCCTCCAAACAAACCACACTATTGTGTATCAGGGTTGCTCATGGACTACCCCCTTGAAAAATTGTTTGGGTGATGTTTTTTAATTGGGTTTTAATAAGGCATCATATATTTTGGGAAACTGGGCATTTCCGAGAATTTCAAATGAAAGAAACTAAGAAAGAAATTAATTGAAAGGAAAACACTTTAGCTAGCAAAGGAAAAGGTAAAGGAAATGATTGAAAAAAACAAAAAATCATGACCTCAGGAAAGCAGCTGGACACAATAGTGTACCCTCCAAACAAACCACACTATTGTGTATCAGGGTTGCTCATGGACTGCCCCCTTGAAAAATTGTTTGGGTGATGTTTTAATTGGGTTTTAATAAGGCATCATATATTTTGGGAAACTGGGCATTTCTGAGAATTTCAAATGAAAGAAACTAAGAAAGGAATTAATTAACAGGAACAGACTTTAGCTAGCAAAGGAAAAGGTAAAAGAAATGATTGCAAAAATCAAAAATTCATGACCTCAGGAAAGCAGCTGGACACAATAGTGTACCCTCCAAACAAACCACACTATTGTGTACCTGGGTGTAATTTTCTGTGGAAGGCATCTGGAAATTTTCAATGAATAAAAAATAATATTAAAAAATATAAAATAAAAAAATAATAAATTAAAAATTGTTGTAATTAAAAATAAAAATAAAAAATAGTTTAAAATAAAATAAAAAATAATTAAATTAAAAATAAAAATATTATAATTAAAAATAAAAATAAAAAAACAATTAAAAACTAAAAAGCAAAAAATGAAAAAAAAACACTTACACCAAAATCCTGTGGACACAAAACTGTACCCCTCGATCATTTCCAAAGATACAAAATAATTTTGGAGTCTGTGGACACAATTCTGTATCCCCACACTAGTCTGTATCCCACATTATTCAAATCTAAACTAATTAATTTCTATTTATCTATATATATCTCTATATCTCTATATCTCTATATATCCCCATCTCTATCTTTCTATCTCTCTATCTCTCTATCTCTATATCTCTCTATCTCTGTCTGTATCTTTATCTCTCTCTCTCTCTATCTATCCATCCACCACATATCTATCTATCCATCTATCCATCTAACCATCTATCAATCAATATATCTATCAATCAATATATCTATCTATCTGTCTATCTATCTATTTATCTATCGATCGATCGATCTATCTCTCGATCCCTCTATCTCTCTATCTCTATCTCTCTATCTCTCTATGTCTCTATCTCTCTATTTCTGTATCTCTCTATCTCTCTATCTCTCTATCTCTCCATCTCTCCATCTCTCCATCTCTCTATCTCTCTATCTCTCTATCTCTCTATCTCTCGAGATCTCTATCTATCTATCTATCTACCCTTTCTATCCTTTCTATCCTTTCTATCCTTTCTATCCTTCTTTCCACCCATCTATCTATCTATCCCATCCATGACAGTATGTATGGTCTGTATGGTATGTATGGGTACTGTGATGGGTATGGATAATGTTTCCTATGTAAAGTAGGTATGGTATGTATGGCATGTATGTTTGGTATTGTATGCATAGTAGGCGTGGTAATTATGTTTCATATGTATGGTATGTGTGGTGTGTAAGATAGGTATGATAGGTATGGTATGTATGGTTACTATGATGGGTATGGAATGTTTCCTATGTAAGGTAGTCGTGGTATGTATGGCATGTATGTGTGGTATTGTATGTATGGTAGGTGTGGTAATTATGTTTCATATGTATGGTATGTGTGGTGTGTATGATAGGTATGATAGGTATGGTATGCATGGCATCATTGGAATGTATGGTAGGTACGGTACATGTTAAACACATGTAGTGTTGTGAGAGCACACAGGTAGTAAATAGGAAGTAGATACGTAGCACATGTATATATGACTATCTATAGGTAGCACGCAGGTACTTTGAGGGAGTATGTGTAATGTGTGCTACGTAGGTCGCCTAAAAGGTAGCATGTACCTAGTAAATGCGAGGCTGGTAGTCAGAAATGCTGCAAAGACCTAGCAAATACGAAGCTGGACTTCAGGAATGCTGCCAATAGCTTGCAAATAGAAGGGAAGGGGGGTGCGACCTGGGGACCCAACCCATTGGGGGGTGGAGAGACGGAGGACGGGACCATATATATATATATTTATGTATATATATATATATATGTATGTATGTATATATATATATTTATGTATATATATATATATGTATGTATGTATGTATATATATAGATAGGCTCTAGCCTATTGGCTGTAGCAGTGAGCACAAAACAGAGCACAAAAAGGAGCCCGAGGCAGAGCGCCATTTTTTGCTGTTTCTGTTGTAGCTCTGCCTAATTGCCCGCGACCTGCCAAAGCAAGACAATTCAACCACAATACTTGCATGTGCAGCGGGCTGTGTGTCCGGGCACCATTCTGGGAACTCCATTGGGGCACTTCAAGTGTTCAACAGACAGGTGGGCTGATTCCTGGGGTGGCTCCCCCAGAGAAAACGAATACATAAACGAAGCTGTAACAGTCCACAAGACAAACTGCACGAAGCAGCCCGCCAAAAAGCACGAACTGGAGCACGCAAAATGGCAAGAGGCAACCCACGACCTTCCACATGAACTGCACAAACCGTAAGACTTCCTTGCAAGACTCCAACTGAAATTCGCATTCTTCGTCCAACTGGGGCCTTAAAACACTGAGCTGATTCCACGCGGTCTGCAGCTCTGCCTCGCTTGGCAGCTCGGAGGCCATGTTGAAGAGAGAAGGAAAATAAGTCAGCAGGTCAGCTTCTAGCTTTTGAACCCTTAATTTCTTTACAAACATGTCAGCATATGAGCATGTAAGCATGTGAGCAGATCTTTGACTAAGTGATAGGTCATATGATTTACGTGGGGAGTTGCAGCCACATGTTTAAGCATTGCGAATTCAGCGATTGGAGTGAAACTTCAACAAAAGCTCAATAATTTGCAAACAACAACAAGCTGGCAATACCACTGGTCAACAACAAAACACAAACAACACAAGTGACAACTAAAGACTGCTTTCCAAGATTGGGACCTCAGGTCGTCCCAACAGGCCAGGGCGAAGAGACCAAAGAGGACCAAGCATCACCTGCCAGAGCTAAGACGAATTGCTTTCAAAAGGCGAACCGGACACACATGATGACATGTGACTCAATGCCTTGCTGCGGAACTGACCTTCTCACCGCAAATGCATGCAGGTGTGCGCTGCTTCACACTGATTGCCCAGCTGTCATTTCCCCAGCTTCAGCCGATAGACCTGGGAAGCTCAGACCCCATGGTTTACTGCTCTATTAGCCATAGTAGGCTTCTCAAAACCCAGAAGACATTTCTCGAAAACAATGCGCATTGTGTACTATATATATATCCACATTGCCTGCTTCAGTTCCTTTTCGGTACTGATTCTTGAGGTCGCAGCTAGCAACAGATGAAGGCAGCTCCACCTAGGCTCAAACATATAGGGCAGCCAGCATTAAAACTTGGAAAGAGGTCAAACTTCAAGAACATTTCGAAATGTGTCTTTCAGTCTTCTCGACTACTGATTTCTCCACAAATTCAAAATTCGAAGGGCATTCGCAGCCATCCTGAGCTAAGTGGCTCTTGTCAATCTAATGGCTGACTACGATCAGTGAAAAACTTCGAATCAAGTGAAGTTACCACCATGATCCATTGAGTCACAAGCACAGCTATTCCAAACTTGGCGCATGTCAAACAGGACAGTCAATTCAAGTGGGACGACATGTGCAGCCAAAGCCAGATTCTATAAGTGAAAAGATTCAAGGCCAAGATTCAGCTGGACCTTTTCCGATCAAGTCCTGTCCTTTTTCGACATGTCGTAGAGCCGGGCCTTCTCATTTCCTCAGTGAGTCAGACTTTACAAGCAAAGCCAGCAAAAGTTAAAGAGACAAACAGTGAAAATTTCAAATGCACTGACTGACAGACAGAGTTGCTATTTGCAGATTCAACAGAATAATCAAACATTGACATGTTCCCCATCCAAAGTTTGCCGTGGATGGACCAGCTTATTTGAATCAGAGCGGCGGATTGCCTTCATGAGCCAGCCATCAAAGGACTCATCATCTTGGGCCCGCTTGTACAGAAGCCTGGAACTGAAGCAAGGGACATAGCAGCAAAAAACTGTTCCCAATGCGAGCAAGCTGCTAGTTACAATCCTGTCAACGGCTCTTCATTATGAAAGCTTTCTGCCCACTAACAAACAACTCAGAACAAGAGAGCGTAATAGTTTATAATGATATGTTGCCTCACCAAGCGAATCGTTGATATGGAACACGGCAAGCAATCCAGCAGATTCAGATATAATGCACTTCGCTTCGCTAGCCACAGTGCAAAGCACGAAAGACATGTTCAGCATGTGCATACTACCAATTTCCCTCAGTACTTACTTCTACTTAGCTTGTTGGGCCCAGGCACAAAATGGCAGCCTGGGACACGAGGGGCAAAGTTGACAATCTGCTGCCCACGGTCGTAGAGATGCGAAAATCACGCAAGATTTCACACCTTGATCAGCCGCATGTTGGCCCCCAGCGTTTTTGTGCATGTGTGTATGATGTGACGAATTTCTTCATTGATTGTGCATGATGGTGCCATGTTAGCATTGCCCAACCCAATCCTTGCCAAGAAACATCACTGGGTCAGTAATTTGCCCATATCCCCGCAGCCCTGGTGGTGGTGGCGCAACCGGCTGGGCTGGCTGTGCCACTGGTTCGGCCGGCGGTGGTGCTGGTGGCTCAGAGGGTCCTGCGCTGCTGCTGGCTGCTGCTGCTGCAGCAGCAGCAGCTGCTGCTGCTGCTGCTGCAACGCGATTTCTGGGCCCAGGTCTGGCCTGCAAGATCCAATGACAAAGTTGATACTGAGACACTTCACTTCAGTAAGTTTTGTAAACAGCTTGTGTCACGCAAATTAAGTTTGCTGACAAGACGTCTGAACATTTGCTCGCCTTCTTCTCCGGGCGTGTCATGTTACTGTCCAAACCATCAAGGACTCGCCTCACGAATTTCATCATCATTCATTGCACTCAATCATTTGGCTAGGACATGCTTGCAATATGTTGGTGCAATGTCAATGTCAACGAACTTACCATTGACACATATCTTTGCACATCTTTAGGATTGGACTGCCCACCAAGGCGCTGAACCCAGTTCGTATGACCAGAGGGTGCATTCATACCAGATGTTGACGGTCTTCTTCAGATGTAAGATCCACGAGCGCTTCATCTGCAAGCCAGGTGGATAGAGGCTCAGCACCATGCAGCCCCTTAGCAGCGCAAATGGCATTCAGACACTGACATCCCTGGCCACTCAATGGATGACTTAGCAAACGGATGCGTTTGGATTCGGGCAAAATTTGATTCTAATCTCAAGCCTATCAGTGGGTTGCAAACAAGAAACGCAACAGACATGCAAAATAAAACCGCTTTGTTTCCACACACCGGCATTCCACATGAACTAGTTGGTTGCAGCATGACTTCTCTAAATGAACTCCAAGCTTCCAATCAAAAGACATAGCCTCGGATTCCGGTGTGACCGTTGGGTCCAAGCCGTTGAGGTTGTGGCATGTCACAATCCTTTGGCAATCCCTTTGCCAGTCTTCTGACAGCGATTGGAAAGCGACTCCAACCTCCACCCCAAAAGCCTCAGAAGTCAAGCCAAAAAACAATGATCAAACGCAGCTGTATCCATCCGATAGCCAAAACATGTTGCTGGTAAATTTCCTTGGCCCATGAAAACAAAATTGCGTATTGCAACCACCAATTCCGTTCGTGTGACATTCTGAAAGTCAAGTCAAGTTGCTTCAAGGACTGCCGCCACAAGAGATACCATGGCAGAAGTTCGATGGAAGCCCCGACTGCAGCAAATCCTGCGAAATCACAAAGAGAACTAGTTAGCCACAAAAGCGAAATGTAAAATTTTATAAAAGAGACACTACCTAACATCCAACAAGAGAGCAAGAGTGTCCAGCAATGCCATGTGTGCAGTGAAGCAGTCCTCAAAAGCCTGCCAGGCTTAGTGAGAAGGATTCGCAGGCATTGTTGCGCACGAGGGTGCCGAAAGACACTCTGCATGATGTGGGATTCCAGACCTGGTTCTTCTCCATAGCCACCCTTTGGTCCTCCGCGCTTTTCCCTTAGTTGTCAATGCTTAAAATTTCACCGCAGGGGCTTCATCACAAAAAGCACAGAAAAGAATGAATGTGCTCACTGATATCAATGTGGCAAATTCCGAGATTCATCTTCGGCAAAAGTTGTGCCAACCGATGTTCCCAAACATTTTCACCGAAGACCTCCGGAGGAATCTCCCCGTAGCTGGACACATACGCCTTCTGGAATGCTCCTCGCCTCTTCACTTGGACTTCCATCTGCCAAGGCACAGACATTGTGATTGAGCGAGGTAATTGTCAAAACTACTTCCCCATGCCATGCGTTCTCTCAGAAACAAACTGCTGTATCAGAAGGACACTGAAAAAATATTCTAGTGTATCCTGGCTCTACGTAGCATCGAGCTAGAGTTTTTCTGACAAATCCGTAACCTTGGGTAAGTTGGGCTTTGCGATTTGACTGACATCAAAGAAAACGCAGCACTTCTCGCCTCAGGGCCCCAGACCGCATTTGGCCCCACTCCATAGCCAAGGATAAGGACGCGAGCTGGCCAATTGATGGTTTCACCAGTTGGAAGTTTCACCGGGATGGTCTGGGCGGCCTCAATGCTCAAGCAAAGCGGTTGAATGACAAAGGCAAGTGCACGAAAGGGTTTCTGCAAAATTGACAAATTGGCCACTCAGCCAACATGTTGACTATGTAGGAACAAGTGAAAAGCCCTTGACACAGAAGCGGCTTAATGAAAGAACACCAGCAACAGTGACTGAATAAGTAGTAGCACTGCTGAGTGAAGGACTAAAATAACAGCAGCGAATTAAGCCCATGTGCAACTACCTCCACGTGGTTTGGGTGGTGGGCCTTGGCATTGTCAGCCATAGCCCTATAGAGAGTTTGCCCGAAAAGGAGCGGATGTGACCGCCAAAAAATACAAAAGACCCCACAAGATACGGTTGAAACCGTCAAGAAGCCCAATAACAACAAAGTCAAAATGAAAAACCTCGGAGTCAAGAAGGGCCATTTGAGTCAGGGGCACTCACCGCTGTTGCTTGTGGTGTTGCTGTTGTCCTGCTTTGGCTGTTGCAATGCAGCTGCTTTCCCTCAATCCCCAAAGACCCCCTTTTCGGGGAATGTTTCTGGGCTTTTTTGGGGAGACGGCAACTTGGCTGCAAATAGATACCACCTTTGCCCAACGGGCACCCTACCGACCGTTCCTTCCTTAATGGTGCTGACTAGCCATGGACACGCGGGGCAGCAGCTGCTTCATGCTGCTGATGACAGAAATTTCATTACAATTAAAAGCTTGGCCAGCCTTCTGCGGTTGCGCGCTGGTTTCCCAGCGCCTCGCTGCAAGCGGGCTGCCTCACTTGCAACTTTGGCAATTAGACAATGTGGAATTCACGTCGGTTTCCCCTGGCGTTTTGTTCCCAACACAATTTTCTGTTTCATGTGGTTCTTCCATTGGATTTCCAGGTCTAAGTCTAGAAGAAAGAGACAGAAACATAAGAAGCGATGTGGCATACATCATGGCAAACGCAAACCTACTTCCTTCGGCACAAAGTTTGGGCCTTGCCGATGGATTAAGGGAAGACGTTTCAGGGTCAAAAAAAAGAAATACCGATTGTTGGGTCTCCAAAAACGGACGACCTTGCTTTTCCAGCTGCGCAGAGAGCGTTTCACTGGAAGACGTGTTAGCACTAGGCCCCGGCAAGTGCAATCTAGTCCGTTCGGCAAAGTCATCTCTTGGCTTTGTGGTTGGTTGGGCATTCGAGTTGGTGAGGCCCGACATCCAGGACCCAGGGGTGGCAACCAAACCAAACGAAAAGCAGATGATGACTTGGCTGACACTCACCAAGATAGTCACTTGGCTCAAGCTCTTTTGCAGGTCCTTC
>CAMXCT020003230.1:0-72132 GCA_947184155.2 Cladocopium goreaui
TGCTTTCCGTTCCTAATTGAGCGTCTTGCTGTTTTTTGGGGGGAGGTTCTATTGCGAAAAGTTTTTTCTCAGATCCATTTTTTTTAGGAAGAAAAATGATCCAACAAAAATATAAGTAATTGCCCCCTTTTATTTGCATAGCTGGTCCATTTACTTTAGAAATCCATATCCATGTTAAAGCCTTGAAAATGCCAAATTTCCCAAATAATAAGATGCCTTATTAAACCCTAATTGAAAAACAGCGCCCAAACAATTTTCCAAGTGGGTACCCCATGAGTGACCCACATCCTCAATCATGTAATTGTTTGGACGATATCCTATTGCGCACAAAACCCTTTTGGGTGGAAAAAACAAAAAATGTCTACCTTTCTTTGGGTAAAGCTGGTCCATGTACTTTAGAAAACCATATCCATGTTAAAGCCTTGAGGTTGGTTTTTTGGCCGGTTTTGCTCCGGTTTTTTCCTCTATCTGGTTGTGGGAGTTGGAATGTTTTTTTTGGCCTGGACTACGAGGGTCTCTTTTTCCTGCATGGTTGCAGCACCCGTTGTACGGCACTGCTTTTGCCCTGGTAGGTGCATGGCCTGCGTTCCTTTTTTTTTCCCACTGTGTCCCATCGTGTTTTTCAGTAACCGGATGAATGGAGTTTGGCCGGGAGTGTACAGATCACTTCCGTTGCATCAGGCAATGCCATGGTACATAGCATTGGTAAAGCCTTGAAAATGCCAGGTTTCCCAAAAAATTAGATACCTTATTGAACCCTTATCCAAAAAAAAACAAATTTTCAAGAAGGTACTCTATGAGTAGCCTCAATAGTATAATTGTGTGCGTGTTTTGGTTGAAAAAAAAAAGGAACCTTTTATCCACCGTTCTTTGGAAAAAGCTGGTCCATTCACTTTAGAAACCCATACCCATGTTAAAGCCTTGAAAATGCCAAATTTCCCAAATAATAAGATGCCTTATTAAACCCTAATTTAAAAACAGCGCCCAAACAATTTTTCAAGTGGGTACCCCATGAGTGTCCCAGATAATTAGGCAGCGAGGAAATGCACTGAGCGCGGGCGCCAGCCACTTCTCTGAACGTGCAAACACATCCAAGGGCACAGCTGGCACGGAGCCAGTTTCCCTTGGCATTGGCAACTGTCCTACATTTACCTGAGGCAAGACAAAGTCAGTCTGTACACCTTTATCCCCACGGTCTCCAAACCGTTCAGGGATCAATCTCCTCTGCTGCATGGAAACAAAACGTTCACTCAAGTGCTGCTGCAACGTCTGCAGTTGATTGTCACTCCAAGTTCCTACGATCCCTAAAACCTCTTGCATGCTCGCTGCTTGCGGTGTCATGACACCCAGCTGTGGTCCAAACGGGACACTATTGCTGGTTCCACATCCAAGGCACATGCTAGGGTTCTGGCTTCCAAGGGGCATGCTGGGATTCGCACCACCAAGACACAGGGTTCGCACTGCTAAGGTTCTGACATCCACTAGATCCCAAACCTGGTGCCCTTGGCACCCATTGAGCTCCAAACCAACTAGGTCCACCCGCGTGGGGGCATTGTTGTTGTTGCGCTATCCTCGGGGGCATTGCAGGGAAACCTTGTTGTTGAAACATCCCTGGCTGCAAACCTGGATACATACCTGCTCCTAAACCTGGGCCCACACCTGTTGCTAGACCGCTTTGCTGACTAGGTGTACCTGGTACCTGGGGAAGCTCTTGTGCTACTCCTTCGCCTTGTTCCATTCTAGTTGGGCTAGGACAACCTGCACCTGGCATACCTCGCTTTTTACACCTCTAGTCAGCCCCGAAGGGCTCCGCTAGCCGCTACCATAAACAAAACTAGCACCAGTACGCGTACTAGTTACGCAACCTACGCGCCGCGTCGCGTCGAAGGGGTCAGCCAACTAGCGAAGCAAACACAAAGTCTCGGAAAAACAGTCACTCTCACAAAACCTCGGACCGTCAAAGCAACTTTTCCCGCACACAACACCACGTGTTTGTTGGCTCTCTGACTGTGCTTCTGTTCATTGTTGTGGCTTTCTCTCTGCTGATGAAAGCCAAAAATTGCGCTCATCGCAACAGCTTTCATCCAAACTCTTCATGAACTCCTTTGAGTTCAAACTCAAAGTAAAACTCCAAAACGTAGCCATGGGTTGTAAAAAAAAACCTTGTTTGGGTTTTGGTTTCAAACTCGTTTTTTTCCGTCCATCGCCTCTTGGCTTTCGCCAGGTCGATCAACACGCTAGTGCATGAAACGAATTAATTGCAACAATTGGGTCGTGATACAATGCCTCCACGGCGCATCAATGAACCCAACCGTAATGCTGGCATAAGGACCGGCTACACAGTCCTGGGTGGTAGTCACAATGCCGAAAACCAAACCACAGAGCAAGACAAAAAGCAAAAGCAGAAAAAAACAACAGGCCAAACAACAAACAAAACACACAAAACGCAAAACAGGCATTGTGAACAGGGCCAGCTCAGTCGGAGAAAAGTGATGGCTTATGCATCACCGCAGAGTCATCAGTATGGCGTGAAATAAACAATCAAAAGCACAGCAAAGAAATGTTTTGGTTTCAAACTCAAACGGCAAAAAAAAACGGTCAAACTGCTAAACGGTTGCCGCTCACTCTGTAGCATCCCTTGATGCTTTCAAACGCACACATCGGTTTCCTTGCATCTGTCTCAAACCGATGTGTAAAACCAAATTCCCTTCAGCTCAAGCACGACAAAAGCCATGTGCTTCACCAAAGGAAATAAAACCATCTGCGTCACTTTCTTGGCACAAAACACTGTTGTCATGGAAACATCCATATGTTTCCATTTCCCTTCTCATGGATGCAAAACACGTCCAAACCAAAGTGCTTCTCCAAAACGTTGTCTTGTCTTCCAGCTAGGCTGTTCTGGTTTGAAATAAAACTTGCTCCTCTGATTTCAAACCAGCTTCAACTCAAACGTTTCAGCTCGAAAACGATGTCATTCTATATGACATCTTCTTTTTTTCCGTCCATCGCCTCTTGGCTTTCGCCAGGTCGATCACACCGCAAATGCATGACACGAATTAATTGCAACAATTGGGTCGTGTTCAAAAGCCTTCACGGCGCATTGGTGAACCCAATCAAAGGGCTGGCTGAGGACCGGCTACACAGTCCTGTAGGGCAGTCACAACGCCATAATTAAAAACTAAAAAACAGAACCAAACAACAACAAAACAAAAGCAAAACACAAGCAACACAAAAACAAAACACCAAAAAACAAAACAAAAAACACCCGAAACGCAAAATCGGCATTGTGAACAAGGCCAGCTCAGTGGAAAAGAGATGTCTTGTGCATCATGGTGGAATCACTGTATGGCGCGAGAGAACCAAACTAAACACAGAAAAGAGCAAAAAAAGCGCCATACATAAAGACATGTGAAAGAAGCAACACAACTCTGAGCGGAAACCAGGGCTCCCCCCAGCCAGGAGCCCCGAGATCACCCAGGGTAAGCCGCACGGGCATAAAAGATCACATGTCTGAAGCAATCCTAAAGACTAGCAGACTAGCAGTGACACAGTCACGTAGTCAATAGGAATGGTGCAACAACAGAGTGAGACAGGACCAAAGGGTGAAAAGGTTGGGCAGCGGCGTTCCTCAACTCTCAGAGTCCTCTCAGCTGGTCTTTTCCTGCATGATTTCCTGCATCAGCATCATCAGAGGAAGCTTGCTAATGTTCTTGGAGGTCGTCATAGTCAACCAGGATGGCTCGTACGTATTGCTCATCAGAAGAAGTACTCAAGCCTTGCCGCGTGCGTGGCAGGAGTAGGAGTGCTTTTTGTGCTTCTCTGACTTCACGGGTACAATTGTGCAACTCTCAAAGAAGTTGGTGTAAATGACGTGTTGCACCCTCTAAATCAGTGATATACTGGGGCAAAACTCCTGGGACCGGCTTTTTCTAATAACTTCAGCAGAGGCTTGAATCTCTTCAATGGAGACTTGACATATAGTCTTAGCTGGGTAATCGATGTTGCCATGCGGTGAATAGCAGCTTCCTCCATTGGTGCACTACCAGTAAGCGAAACCGAGGTTCTGAAAGCTAAAAGGGAGGCTGCGCAAAGTTCTGGTGGGCATGTTGCGATGGGTGGTGCAGGTTTCTAGCGTCATATTGGCAAAGCTTTCGGAGCTGCATGGTCTTATAGGCATCGATGCGTCACTTGATTCCACCACAGGTGGGGTTGCACTAGGCTATACCAACTTGGTGTGGGTTGTGCACTTCTAAGCATGTCATTTTGAGTACATAACGTGTTCACATGCAGGTTGGTTGACATTGCCGTCTGCAGGCTCCAAAAATGGAACCTGAAAGCGCACATGTGGTATCAGCTGTCTCCGTTCCCTGGCTCCAATGTGGCGATTTGCGATGCAGCACCACCCAGGCAACATTCACCAATCCTTCGCCACTCCGCGCTACTCGGCTACTCCGTGCTATGTTTTAATTCAATTACCCAATGTAATTGACAGGATATCGAAACGATGGCGGAGTAAGAAAGCCTTCAATACGTCACCTTGCCACATGTTTTCCTAAGCAGATTCCTACTCCATCCCGTTTTAAATTTATACTATTAATTAATAACGGGATTGACTGAAAAGATCATGATTCATGTTCTTTCGGGCTGCAAACTTCGGTAGGAGTCTAGAGGGGCAAGGGGGCAACAAGGGGAAGTAAACTATTCAATACAATCATTCTCAAATGGAAGCCGGCCACCTGCGCGAAAACCCACAAACTCCTCAAAAGCAAGAAACACTTCAAGCAACCACCTAAGGGCTGCAAAAGGCTGATGGCCCTTCTTTTAGCAGCAAACAATCAAGCCACCAGACGCAACGAAATGATAAGAAGCTAAAGTGTTTGCTCTAACGGACCCAATTCTGGGTCCGGAAAACCTTCTCAAAACCGGCTTCGCTCAAAAGGGTCTCCCCGTCCGGTTGCCATAAACTATAAAGTTTCATTGAAACCCAAACATTGCGCTTCTGCAACCTTGACACACAAAACTGAAAAAATGAAACTGAAAACGTCCCAAACATGGAACTGCCTGGCGATTCCATTTTTGGGACCATATGCACAGCTGTCAAAGAACAAAAGAAAAGCACTTTCACGATCCATTTGGGACTGTCTGGCGGTGCCAAAAATGAGAGCGCAAAATTGCAAAATCTACAGCAAAGGCCGACCCGTGCAACAAACAAAAAATTACAACTGCGTTTGCACAAGCAACCAGCCTGATTTCACTTGACTTTCCGGCCCAAAAATGGGACCTGAAAAGCGCACATGTGGTATCAGCTGTCTCCGTTCCCAGCTTCAATGTGGCGATTTGCGATGCAGCACCAACGATGGTGGAGTAAGAAAGGCCAATACGTCACCTTGCCACATATTTTCCCAAGTAGATTCCTGCTTCCTTTTAAAATTATACTATTCATTAATTTGTTCCTTGATCCCATTTCATGGATTGTAGTTGGTTGGAATCTTTCTTTGATCGTGTGTCGATTTCGAGTCAGTTGAATGAAATCAGTTTTTTTGGTCGGCGCCCTGTGCCTTTTGACTTACTTGTGACCACGTTACGATCGCAGCCCCGTCAGCTTACCAACTGACAGGATGGCGAAGGACTGTCGACTCCACCAACACACACACACACCCGCCACGCTGACTTCCTCCCTCTCGACCAGGCTGCACTGCAGCGAGTTACACTGGCGCGATCCAGTGGCACTCTCTGCTGGACAGTCTGGAGCGTCTGTGAGCAAAAGACTGCGCACATGGATCGTGAGTTCTTTCTCTGTGACCGCATTGTCGTAGCCACTGGGCCGCGGCCCGCGATGGAGACTGGCACAAGAGACATCTGATCCAACGTCATCAATCCTCTGTCTGGCTTACACCTATGGCACCTGCTCTTATTCTGGACATGGACACGTGACCAAGCACTCGTGAGAGGACTCTGAGAGGTTGGAACAGCACGTGTGACTTTTTATTGTCTTCTTGGCAGCTGAAAAAATTCTGCAGAACTGTTCAGATGCTCCTAGAGCGTCTTCGTCTTAGCAAAGTTCCTGCAGTGCATTGCAACACATCTATTTTTTGGCCGGCGCCCTGTGCCTTTCGGCGGGTCACCACTTTGAGAGTTACTCGTCTGCCACGTCACGATCGCGGCTTGTATTTGGAGGAAATCGATCGTGGCTAGTGTCTATGCACGGTCCTGAGACGCGCATTATGCTGTACCTCACGCGACGAGATCGCCTTCTAGCCAACTCGAACATCCTTAGAGTGGACATGACAACCGTGGTAAGGAAAAGGGAAAAACGTTCCAGGCACTGTCCAGCATGGTCAGTACCAAAAGGTTGTGCCTTTGTCTTTTGTTGTTGGTGGTTTGTGTTTTTGACCCTCAACTTGCAGAATTTGATGAGGTTTTTACTGACACTCTTTCGATCGGTCTCTCTGCTTGTACTGGCATGGCAGCTTGGCCCTACTGGTGATTTTGTCTGTGCTATTCCCTTCCGCTGCAAGCAACTCACTAACATGGATCTGACGACAAAGCTCTTGTCTGCGGTTTTATGCAGTCTTTTGGTGGTAGTCGGGTGGTTGGGTGACTCTCTGTCGGGTGGTCGGATGCTCAGGTGCTTGTGGTTAAGCTCGCGCGGTTGCGCGGGCGGGCACATGGCGAAGCTGCGGTGGCCGCGTTGCCAGCGAGGCGGTGATTGCGCGCGCGAGAGAGTCGAGGGCGGTGCGGTGCGCGGTGCGGTCCGGACGGTGCGGCCCGGGGGCTTGGATGCTTGTTTCTTTGTTTTGCTTCAATCGATTTGCTGATTTCAAGGACTTTGCGTCCTTGTACAGAGTTTTTGCTGCTTACACTCATGTAAGGACCGAGCCATTGGCGCACATCGCCACACTCGGAAAAAAAAAGGCCCGGGGGGCTTGGGTGGGGCGGCCGGGCGGGGAGGCCTGGTGGGGCGCCGGGTCGGGCGGCGGGGCGAGCGTCTGGGCGGGGCGCGTGGGGGGCGAGGCCGGGCTCGTGCGGAGGCTAGAGCGGGGGGGCCGGGGGCGGGGGCGCGGGTGGCGGGATGGCGGTGTGGTGGTGGTGGTGTTGGTGGTGGTGGTGGTGGTGATGGTCGTCGTCGTCGTTGTAGTAGTAGTAGGCTGTTGTAGTAGTTGTAGTGTAATTAGTGTAGTGTAGTGTAGTTAGTGTTGTGTAATGTAGCGTCGTATATTTTTACTTGTAGTTGTAGTAGTAGTGTAGTGCAGTGGCCTTTGTAATTGCAGTTGTAGTTGTCTATCTATATGTCTGTCTTTCTGCAAGCATCAGATCTTCAAGTTTTCTGAGATGATTTTGCGTGACAGGTGCAGCACTTCGTATGACTTGCTTCACTTTCTCGTTAGACAGGTGGAGTGGAAAAATCGCAAAACGCATTGGTACGGGGCTGTCAGCTCTGCACTCAACTTTCCATTTTTGAAGGACGTCTTGCAGAATTGCTTCGTTTTTGATGTTGTCAACTTCGAAAGAAGTCTAGCAGAATGGTTTCGTTTTTGACGTTGTCACGTTCAAAAATTAAGGAAGTCTCGCAGAATTGCTGCTGCCCGGTGGCACGCTGATCCAGCTGATGCTTCGCAGATGCCGGATGTGCCTGCATGGCAGAGATGGCAGTGATTTCGCGTGTGGCTTTTCTGCCCGCGTCGTTGCCATCGGGTAGAACGGGACACATGCAGCGATGTGCACCGCGCCACTGCTGACTGCAGCCACGACACATGCTAGCGTGTATGTCTTTTCTGACTGCACGATGATGCACTCGAGCATTTGTACTTCATTGCAAGCCCGGCCTCGTGTCTGTCTTTTCTGACGGCACGATGATGCCTGCTAGCACAGCGGCAGACGAAGATTCTTGTCCGTTGCTGCTTGGAAAAGAACACACTGCGGCAACACCGTGAGGGAGACACGTCGGAGGGATGTGCTAGATTTCTTCATGTGTTTGTAGTCTGTTGTTGTTAACACTGTAGGACCTGTTGAAGTTTCAATGTAGGAATATGAGGATCGTATCAGTACACGGTAGATGGATGGATGGGATGGATGGATGGATGGATGGATGGATGGATGGATGGATCGATCGATCGATCGATCGATAGATAGATAGATAGATAGATATATAGGTAGGTAGGTGGGTGGGTAGGTAGGTAGGTAGGTAGATAGATAGATAGATAGATAGATAGATAGATAGGGAGATAGATAGGTAGATAGAAAGAAAGAAAGATAGATAGATAGATAGGGAGATAGATAGACAGACAGACAGATAGATAGGTAGACAGATAGATCAGTAGGTAGGTCGGTAGATAAGCAGAGAAAGATAGAGAAACAGAGAGAAAAAAAAAGGAGACCTCAACCACCTTTCAATCCATCAGTGGCTTCGCTCTGCCATCCCGGATTCACAACAACCAACCTCTCCTATAGGTTTCCTATTTTTGAAACTTCCGCCACCGCCTTGTGCGGTACTACTGGTATATTTAATATTTGCAAATCCCAACATACACTGTTTGGTCTTAGTGTGTGGCCGATGTTTGGCAGATTGGCAGGTATTTCCCTGTATATGAAACTTAAACAAGATAGGTAAAGGCTAAAGGTATCTTAAAGTCTGTTAAAGTGGGATACCTTCGTCAAACAACATCTTCCCATTTAACTGCCATCTAGGGCCATCTATTTTTAGATATTTTTAGGGTGTTGATTCCGGGAATCTAAACTGCCAAACACAGCCTGAATTCGAGGATGTCTACAGAGCAGAGTTTTGCCATCGCACGGGCAAGGCGAAGAGTGAATCCACCAAAAGGAAGCAGTGCAACTGGCATCCAACGTTCTCAACAGCCCACACAGCTTGCTGTTCCTTTTCCACGTGAGAATCGACTTAACAATGTTCAACTGAAGTGACGCGGCTTTGAAGTGCGACATCAAACACCAGGGGATGGTAAAGTTGGTTTCACAGGTTTTGATTTTTTGTGACCTGCCGGATTGTGAGCACTTGGCAACATACTGTGTTAGGGCTTCAGACCGCTTGCATCCAAATCCAGACACACAACAAAAATACATGCGGCCGGATGCATTTTTTTAAAGAGTGCGTATTCAGATAGTTATACAGCAACTGCAACAACTCATGCAATGTACACATGACCAAAAACATACACTTTTTGTTTGAAAATACGTAATACATATATATATATACATATTTAGAGAGGTATCTGCAAGTTCGATAAATGCACACCGCAACAGGGGCTATGTGGCCGACATGGCGCAGAGTACATGATCCGCAACGTAGGCTGACGCCTCATGGCATTCGTTGTGGTATCGGGAACCTTTGGAATTCCTGTGCGGATCCTCAGAGACTGGTCATGGCGAGGTTTCTGCGACATTGGCTGAAATACCATCATAATACCATCATAGGTACGATGCACATCCAAGTAGTGGAGTCGGTCAATTTCTGGAAGGTGAACATAGTGTGGACAGGTTGCTGATTTTTGATCCTCCATTTCAGTGAATTTCAGTGCTGTGCACAAGCCAACCTTTCTCTAGATTGAAACCATTTGATACATCTGTTTGACATGCATATGGAAGGAGGGTACTGTTTTTTGGCGCCTGCCGCAGTATCCACATGTTCTGTCATCTTCTGAGAGCGGCAATTTTTATGCTTAACATTGCATGTCCCAACAACTTCCATTTTTGAGCTTGAATTTTGCAAGTGAAGGCATTTTTTTCGCCCGGACCACATCTATCCTATGTCAAGCAGCTGTCTACTGCTACAGATACTATGATATCCGCAGGTTTTCAACGGCATTGATACTTGGTGCAGCTGCATGATCAAAGGTTTGCAGTTTGTTGCAGTGACCATTGAGGTTTGGGTCAAGCTGACTCCAACACAGGTCACACCACTGACGCAACCTGGGCGTGAAAAGTGCCGCCATGGTGAAAGACATTTTTGGTCGAGATCGCTTTCATTGCACCAACGCAGGATGTAAATGCCTGGAGCCTCATGACGGGGGCATCAACCATGGCTGGGAGATCTTTGAGAGATGGCTATTCAAATGGAAAAATCATCCAACTCAATGTTTTTTTTAAAATAATCATGTTTGATGGGTATATTGTTGGTTTCTAGAAGTCTTCCTCCATTGGCTGCTTTTATCAAACCACTCTTGTTGGCGATCTTCCCGAAACCTCCTCGACGTGATAGGTGCCAGTTGGAGAATTCCCCAAACGCGGGTGTTCAAATTGGATATTGCTTTGTCTCAAAATGGGGATCCAAAAACAAACACTTTAAAGAGGAAAACATCGATGAACAATTGGGTGTGGGGATTCTCACTCAGTTTCAAAACAACCAGTTGTTGAGTGTCACCTGTTGCTAACTGTGGAGACACACTGCAATAGTCTGAGCCCTATCCCAGTTTCTTTTTCAATAGGCCGGCACTATATTGCTGCTGCTGATGGTGCTTCAAATCCCCACTATTGTTGATGGTCTCCCGACATCGAACGGTAAAGGGTAAAGGCCTGTTTTTCCTGGTAAAGCACATATTTTTTGTGCGTCTGAACGTGGAGTATACTGAGTATACACCCCAAATGGCAGCCATGGTTCATTTTTATATGGCTATGGATCAATACCTATAGATACCATTTTTAGGGGGATGAACATCCATTTACCAGCTATTTTGATGTGAACTACAGGGGTACCAGGTTTTGACACACTGCCATATGGAAAATGATGCTGGAGCAGTGGATTATATGGCAAAACGCTATTTTGAGAGAATGAAATCGGCAGGTTTCCTGGTTACTCCACCAGCTGGTGCTGAGGTGACGAGTTCCAAAGCGTCACTTGGCGGTGCCCGTTGAAAATTTTTCAGCAAATGGGTTGAATGAGGGATCCGAAAAAATGAAAGGTTTACCCTCTGGTAAACGTTTACATAACTATGGAAAATCACCATTTAGTTCGTGGATTTACCCATTGAAAATAGTGATTTTCCATAGCTATGTTAGTGTACCAGAGGGTACCCAAACATGACAAACATGGATTGACTGACAATTCTCCATCAAGTTCGATGACTTGTCCCTTGAAATGCCCATTGAGTTCCGGGACTTCCCAGCTGGCCATGTTTGATTGCGCAGGGCGGGTTGATGGGATAGAAAAATGCCATCCGAATCGGGGAATTTCATTGGGATGGGATCCATGATTCAATGTGTCACCATGATGGGAAAATCCGAAAAACCATTTAAGGAGGTTCTTGTAGATCATCCCAAGCAGGACAAGCCACAAATTTTGGATGGTTTATTTTGTAAGATCCCCCAGTCTCAACAGAATTGGTCTATTTCTGTACAGTAAACTATCAAGGGGGGGGGTCCTAGGTGGACAAACCTGGATGCGAAGAATAGATAACATGGGCATCTTATCAGCAGAAAGTCAACAACAGGGGCCTCTGCAACAACCAAGAGCGGATCTCACGGCATTTACGGCATTTGATTAGCAGGCAGTGGGGATGCACGCAGAAAAACAGGGGATTTCACCAACCAATAGAAGCATTGAACCAGCGAAATACGTCGAACAACTATTCCAAGATATTCCAAGTAGATCAGTTTGAAAAGGATCCGCAGGATGAGCGGTGGGCTGCTTATAATTTTCCATAGTTATGTTAATTTACCGGAGGGTACTTTCAAGAAAGGTCCTTTTGTTTTCAACATTTCTGCACCAAACCGATGGCTCAGTGATGCCATGTTGCTGTCTGTTTTAGTGCCATGGGGCACTAAAACACCAATGTCCCAGTGCACCATCTCCGAGGAAGCTCAAAGAGATATTGCGAAAGCAGAAGATGATGGGCTACTTGCCAATCACGGGGTGGTCACAGGGTGAGTTACTGCGCCCCCGTAGCAATGTGTGAAAGTCGCAAACTAAGCAGTGTTTAAAATATTGGTTGGTTCATCATGATCAAAGGAAGTTTGAAAGTCTAAGTTCCGTGTTTCGGATGGCAATGGATGTGCAATGGATGTCACAGAGCAATGGATGTCACAAAGCAAAGGGATGTCAAAGGAAAAGGATGTCAAAGCAAAGACATGTCACAGCAACTTTTAGATTTTGAGGGAAGTCTTGCACGAAAGCTTCGTTCATCTTCCACTTTCACTTTTTGAGGCAAGTCTCGCAGGAGAGCTTCGTTTTCACATCTGCCACTTTCAGATTTTGAGGAACGTCTTGCACGAAAGCTTCTTTTCACATCTTCCATTTTCACTTTTTGAGGAAAGTCTCGCATGAAATGCGTTTTGGAGAGATAGCGGATGGGGAAGCTTGTCCGGTGGACGGTTTCGAAACACGCTCGTTTCAACCGGGATCATTCCCGGATCGGCCGCGCAGCGGAACTGACAGTTCAGGCGTCTTTTGCAGCTGGACATCGTCAATCGTACTGGAGTGGTTGCATCAAGGCTGCGATAGTGATTTGTCAGCAGATTTCTCAGTTTAAAAGCTTGCTGTGTGTAAAATCTTCTCTGTGCAGAAGCTTGTCTGTGTAAAAGCTGGCTGTGTGTAAAAGCTGTGTAAAGGCTTCTGTGTCTAAAAGCTCCTCTGTGTAAATGCTTCTCTGTGTGAAAGCTTGCTTTGTGTAAAAGCTGTCTGTGAATAAAAGCTTCCCTAACTCGGTGTAAAAGCTTCTCTGTTTTGTGTAAGAGCTGTGCAAAGGCTTCTGTGTGTAAAAACTCCTCTCTGTAAATGCTTCTCTGTTAGGGCTTCTTTGTGTGAGAGGTTGCTGTGTGTAAAAGCTTCTGTGTGCAAAAGCTTTTCTGCGTAAAAGCTGGCTGTGTGTGAAAGGTTGCTGTGTGTAACAGCTTCTGTGTGCAAAGCTTCTCTGTTTGAAAGCTTCTCTCTGTAAAAGTTTACTGTGTGTAAAAACTTCTGTGTGTAAAAGCTTCTCTGTGTAAATGCTTCTCCGTGAAAGGGCTTCTCTGTGTAAAAGCTAGCTGTGTGTAAAATCTTCTGTGTGTAAAGTTTGCTGTGTGTAAAGGCTTCTGTGTGTCTGTGTGTAAAAGATTCTCTGTGTGAAGGCTTGCTGTGTGTAAAAGCTTCTCTGTGTAAAAGCTTTTTGTGTGTAGAAGCTTCTCTGTATAAAAGCTTTTCTGTGTAGGAGCTTCTTTGTGTGAAGGCTTGCTGTGTGTAAAGATGTGAAAAGGCTTCTGTGTGTAAAATCTGTGTGAAGGCTTCTTTGTGTAAAATGTTCTGTGTGTAAAAGCTTTCTGTGTGCAAAAACTTTTCTGTATAGGAGCTTCTTGGTGTCAAAGCTTGCTGTGTGTAGAAGCTTCTGTGTAAAGGCTTCTCTGCGTAAAAGATTCTGTGTGTAAAAGATTTTTTGGGTAAAAGTTTGCTGCGTGTAAACGCTTCTCTGTGAAAGGGCTTCTGCGTGTACAAGCTTCTCTGTGCAAAAGGTTGCTGTGTGTAAAAGCTTCTCTGTGTCAAATCTTCTCTGTAGAAAGAGTAGGGGTTGCTTGCTTTGGCGCAGAGATTCGTTTTTGGCCAGAGAACAGGTAAGATGATTTGAGAGCGCCGAGAAGAGCTGAGATGAGGTGAGACGAGCTGACAAGAGCTGAGGTTTGAGAAGAGCTCAGAAGATGTGAGAAGAGGACAGAAGAGATGAGAACACATAAGATGAGCTTACATGAGCTGCGGAGAGCTGAGAAGAGTTGAGAAGAGGTGTGAAAATCTGAGATGAGAAGAGATGAGAAAAGCTCAGGTGACATGAGAAGAGATGAGAACAGTTGTGATCAGCTGAGAAGAGCTGAGAAAGGGAGAGAGACATCAGATGGAATGAGGTGAGATGAGGTGAGAAAACTCAGAAGACATGAGATGAGTTGAGATGAGATGGGATGACACAGACTGCGGTGACAGTGGGATGCAGTGAGCGATTTCCAAGAGAAGCTGCCGTGCGATGAGATCAGATGAAATGGGCTTAGATTCAAAAGACACGGCATCGGCATCAGGTTGAAAAATCAAGAGCTTGTTGCTGTGAAGCGCAGGGGGCTTGCCTGTCACCCATAGGCACAGCCTTTGCTCCGCCCTATAGGCTACAAGCGCTTCAAATTTGAAACTTCCGCCCCCGGCTTGCCTGGGTAATGCTTGTTGGAGATTATACTAACGAATGTACTGGGGAATATCACAATCCAGTGGGGGAATCCCGTTCGTAACTAGCCAAGAAAGGGACGACGCAGGGTTCTGAACACAGCTCAGCTAACCCATCCCCGGACCATGAGCTCCACTATTGCCGTTTTGTTTCACGCTGCGATGCCCTGGCGTTGTCGTTGTTGTTGTTGTTGTTGTTGTTTCTGGCATCCGTAAAGGGCATTTTTCCGAAGGGACGCCCAACATGCCTGTAATATCTGTGATGAGGATTTATTCAGCATCCCAAAGATAGCTCTGTGAAATTGGCGTGGAACCGTGGCACGCCATGTTTGGCCCATTTTGAAGTTTCAGGTTAAGTCCACCCTCTTGGCTTTAGTTACTTTAGTTTGATATCAGCCATTCGATTTCCGATATGGCTACATTCAGAGGTGTTTGCTCCCACCTTGCATCCAACTTTCATCCAGACAATTGCTGCTTGAAGGGTTGAAGTGGTGGCGAAGTTGGCAACGGCCCGAAATGTTTCGCAGTCAGCCTGGAATTTAAAAATCACCCTGCAGTTGTATCAAGTGACACAAATGCCATTCCAAGCATTCGTGCTGGTAGCCTCTGGTGACCATGTTAAAAAATGGTAAACCATCTACTTTAAAGCATTTCAAGGGCCATATATCATGGCAAAGTGGTAAGTTACCAAAGCGTAAAATCTCTGACGTTCTGCTGAGTTTGTCCACCGCTCAGGATTAGCATGGAGGAGATGGAGTCCAAGTGAGCCCCCGGTCGAGGGGATCAGGGTGTCATCTGGACATAGGCATAGTAGCCCCAAAAAATTGGTAGAGTTTGGTAATGTCAAAATGCTAGACTTTACCTGCTCGGAGGTTAGTTTTTTTTTAGGATGGGATTTGGCAGCACATTCTATCCAAAGTTTTGGGGGCTTACCATGGTATAGTTATTGTGGATCATCCTCGAGCATCTTCTCAGCCAGGAACGACTCAGGACCTGAAGATATTGGTTACCATCCAGTCTGATAGTGCCTTTTCTATGCCAAGAATGTAGCAACGGAAATGAAGATATGGAGACGGGTCAACGCCATTCTCAGATCAGCGGAATGTGATTATACCAGTAGTACCGCGCAAGGCCGCGGCGGAAGTTTCAAAGATAGGAAACCCATAGGAGCGGTTGCTTGCCATTGCTTGCTGCGAATCATGGATGGCAGAGCGAACCAGTGATGGATTGAAAGGTGGTTGGAGGGTTGCAGTGTTGGGCTATCTATCCCCTTCTCTCTCTATATCTTGGTCATTCTTGGTGACCTTTCCCGTTGGAGTTTTCCTTGCGGACAGTCACCAGGTACCACTCCATGACCTGTCAAGCCAAATCCATGTACCAGCCACCAGCCGCGTTTATTGCCCTGGAAGCGGAGTAGGGGATGATCATGATGGCGTGATTTTGTATAATCCAAATCCAAGTGTATATGGAGGTGAGTGATTAATATCCATAGGATTTGAACCAGTTAGAATGATGGAAAATTGCAACATTAGTGGGTTAGTAATACGAGTCAGGGATAAAGCGCATGATTCTTGGAACCCCACATCCAAGACTAGGACACCATTGCGCTTGCCAATTCTCATTCCTTTTTTCAGGTTTTGAGTTGCAGACTTGGGGGTACCTGGGGAGATCAACAGAACAAAGAAGGGGCAGATGAAGCAATGCGGGGGCATTTCGCTGCTTTTTGGCAATGGATCGACAACCCAGGTGCTCTTGTATTCACATCAAAATCTCTGGCAAATGGATGTTCCTCCCCCCAAATCTGCAATGATTTTTGGGTCTTGACCCTGGGACCCATTTGTTTGACATCAAATCGGGAGAAAGATCAGCTCAGCTTGTGAAAGCGAGCGCAAAACTTCGGGGAGGCGGTGCAGTTCATCTCTGAGGCGGGGCACACAATCTACTGCGAGGAGCAGTTGTGATGGTTACAAGTTAGTTTATAATCCCATAAAACCATAGGTAGGTATCTCTCTACCAAACTGTAGATATTATGAGAGTATATCTACCAGTAGAACCCTACCAGAGTAATTCAACAATCTAGCGAAATCAAGCAATCACAAAATACCATAGGGGTGTCCTGTGGCAAATGCTAAGCTGCTGAAAGTTATCAGCGGCCAGGAGGTTGAAAATAATTGTGTCTTGTGGGGGCTAGATGCACGAACAGACTGTGCAGTTGTTGTAGACATAAACAAAGTGCAGCAACACTTTTGTTGGCTATATGGACATGAGTATTGCTCAAAAGGCTTGGTGCCCTTCTCTTAACGCCAAACTATCTCCTTACTGGATGTTCATCCCCCCAAATTTGTAGAACATTATAAACAGGTATTGTCCCATCCACGTCCACATTTTCAGGATTATATAACCATCCTAGCTTCGATATCCAAATTTTCATCCCGAATCCAGCCCCATTTCAAATCCAAGTGCCCCTAGCTGTCCAAGCCTTAAGGCTCACTTGTGTATGTGGCCATGATGCCAACGAGCACTCACAGAAGCAGAATGACTCAGGTGGGCCGGAGCCAACAGCCTATTTCGTATAGACTGGTGGATTTGTGCTTTTTCCAAACCTACCTGGGCAACATTTATATCATGCTTCATGTATAGAATAGAGACGACTTGCGGGTGGGTCCGGCACATCCGGTCTTGCTTGAAGCCCAAAATGCCCAAGGCCCAACGCTATCAGATGAGATCTTTCTGGAAGATGCGGTCGCGTGACGCGGTGACAACAACGGCATGTTTAAACGGTTGTTGGGATCGGTGAGAAGTAGCCAAGACTGGCCCACAGCTGCCCACAAAACCAGAGATTTTGCTCATTTTTATTTGCAAAATACGTCATCCCATTTTTGGGTACCCAACTGCGTGACTCATCCCCATCTCACCGTCGTGTGGCTTCAAAGATGACCAGGTATTGAGGTTACCCAAAACAAACTCGTGGCCAAAGTCTCAGGTTTTTGAGGATCACCTTTCAACATGATACTCTAAGCGACTCTAGGCCATTCCAAAGATACAATGCTTACTCAGCTCATTTTGGTGCGAACTTGAGATGGGTTACATTCGGATATTCCCTTAGATGTCCCTCTTCTCTGTCGAGGATTTTAGAGATACCCAATAAGATATCATTTGTGATGTCCCCAATTTGCTTGGTCTTACAAGGATTTGGTTGAATGACAAGATTCCAGAACTGCTGGAGGCTAAAATTTGCAGGAAACCTCTATATTTGGGGCCCTGGGGGCAAAGACCTATGGTTTTAAGTTTCAACCGCATGATTTCCACTACACCCACCCATTGATAAGAAGTTCAGTGCAGCCTCATCGGCTGTCCTTAGATCATCGGGTCCCTGCCCCAACTTGTGTGGAGGGACTGCTCGTAGTTCTGCTGCAAGTGAAACCTTATTTCAGGTTTGTGCGTTGTTACGAAGCAGCTACTTGTACATATATATATATACATATATACACATACATATATACACACAGGTATATATATATACATATATATATAGACACATAAAGACATACAGCATATATACATATACACGTGAATGTTGAGAAACCTCATGTTTCGCAGCGAAAAGGATCCAGGCCTAGTATAGTCCAAGCTTTCAAGTAAAGTCAGGATTGCAAATGCAGGAGAGGGAGGTTCTCATTGTTTAGAACCACAACATCCCATCATTCATCATTATTTACGTACGAGAAGCCTTTTTTTGGGTATACTCTGTTTCAACTTCTGGACAAAACCAAATGACTCCAAAATGGTTGAGCCTGGATTTTCACATGGTTAACGTCCAAGTCAAAATACGGTGAACATTCCCTATTTCTGGATGGAAATGAAGGATTCAATCCCCCAAGTCATATCGCAGCTTCCCAATTTTTCATGCTAATCCCATACCCCATTATTTACATTATACATATATATATATGAGTTCATTCCCCAGTATTATATGTATATATACATATATGTAATAAATGTATTTTCCCAGTTCAATCCCAGTTTTTCATGCCGAAACCCAGCGATTTTTCACTAACCCCGAGGTGGATGCCGCTGCAGGGCGTCTGCTTGCGCAAGGATGGCGCAGATCCACGGCCTGGGGGCCTGGGGTTGGCGCGAGCCGTGGGGGCTGGGGGAGAAGTCACCCCATCAAAGGAATTTATTTTGTTTATATATGTATATATGTATGTATATATATATATATGTATACACATCATATCATATCATATCATTTCATTTCATATCATATCATATCATATCAAATGATATCATATCATGTAATAGCCTAGTGACAAACCAACTTGCTATCTAGGATGGCCCTTCCTGTGAGGATAGACTAGTCTTTTTGTGCCTAAATTTGGACACTATGCGGACCCGTGCCGACAATCTCTGCGCTGTCGCACAGCCAATCTGGTGATATCTGGGTCAGTTCTGTTGCAACAGAGTGATTATTTCTTCATATGATTCCAAGAACAGACGAGCAGTTTTCCGGGCTCGTCTTAAAATAGGGTAATCATAAATCCACTACTCAATCATTTCTAAAATTGAGTATGATCCATTTTCAGAGAAACCCATATTCCTTGAGCTGGACTACAAGATTCACGTCGGATGATGGCTGACACCACTATAATTTTTTGGTATTTGGGGATGGATCAATAATACCTCGCAGAAATACCATTTCTCATCCATTTATCAGCTACTTGGGGGTGGTGCCAAGCATAATCCATGTCTAGTCTTGAACGGGCTGTTTGGCCCAATACTGACGGAGTAGAAATGAGCACCAAGAACCATGACAGCTTTACCCTGCGATCAGAGTAGCTGCAGATGCGCTAACCGTGTCCGGGTACAGGCGATTGCTGCTTTTCACAGGCATCTACAGTATTCTACAAAGGGATTGATCAGCAAAGAAGCTCTGAGTTTTTTTCACCCTTATCCCAGACCGTGCCACACCGTGCATCAGGGGTGTGGCAACCAGGGTAGCAACTCGCGTACTGAGGACTCCTGAGATGAAGAGATTTGGCGGCAGGGTGATGGTATCCAAGGGTGGTATGACCCCAACGATGGCTCTATGACTACTTCGCTTTCGGCATCTTTTGGGTGGCTCATGGGGCAACACTGCAACAATCTGCCATCTCAGGTTCTGTTTTCCTTCTTGGAAGTTTCTGGGTAAACTAACCTCTTCAAAGTCAGGCATTTAATTTTCAGAAGGCCACCCGTCTCTTGACCCATGATGCAGAAAAACACATACATGTATATACAATTGTATTACAATATATATATATATCAAACACTCGCATAATATTGCACTGCATTGCACTGCATTGCGCTGCAATACATACATACATACATGCATGCATGCATACATACAGACAGACAGACAGACAGACAGACACACATACACACATACATAGATAGATAGATAGATAGACAGACAGATAGATAGATAGATACATACATACATACACACATACAAACATATGTACATACATACATACATACATACAAACATACATACATACATACATACATACATACATACATACATACATACAGCAATACATACAGCAATACATACATACATACATACCTACCTACCTACGTATGTACATACATACATACATACATACATACATACATACATACATACATACATACATACATACATACATACATACATACATACATACATACATACATACATACATACATACATACATACTACATACATACATACATACATACATACATACATACATACATACATACATACATACATACATACATACATACACACACACAGACATACATACATACATACATGCATGCATACACACATACATACATACATAATACATATATACATACATACATGCATGCATACATACATACACATACACATACACATACACATACATATACATATACATATACATATACACACATACATACGTACGTACGTACGTACATACATACATACATAGATACATACACACACACACATACATGCAGACATACATAGATCCATAGATCCATAGACCCATAGTTTCATTCATCCATTCATGCATACATACACATACACAGACATACATACACATACACAGACACATACACAGACACATACACAGACATACATATACAAACATACATACACAGACATACATACACAGACATACATACACCGACATACATACACTGACATACATACACAGACATACATACACAGACATGCATAAACAGACATACATACACAGACATACATACACAGAGACACACGCACACATACACATACAGACACACATGCAGATACACATACACATACACATAGACATACACATAGACATACGCATAGACATACACATAGACATACACATGGACATACACATAGACATACATACATACATACCTACCTATAGGGAGAGGCTGACATGCTGATATGCTGACACTGAATGCAGGAAGCACCCGAGCAAGTAGTCGAATTCGAACCACTTGGAACTTTTTCCTTTGGGGGGAAATGCTACCACTCCGCCTTGGCTTCCTAGTAGTCTCTTTTGCACTAAAATGGTCTACTGGCCAGGTTCTGTTACTAAATTGGTCTACAAAAAGCCTCTTCTGGCACAAAAATGGTTTGCTGGGTGCCGCTGCAGAATGCCGCTGCAGAATGCAGACTGCTGTGTGCGCTGTGGAGCTTGGGTGCTGGCGCCGTTCCTGTGCTGTTCTGGTGAAAACTTTGTTGCTTGCAACGGTACGGGCGTGGGGCCAAAACAAAATATTATTCGCTTTTATTGTTTGCAATTTGCAATGTTTAAACCAAAGCAAAAAAAATAAACGCTAGCAGAGACCAAATTGCGGAGATGAACATTCAAGAATGATTACAGCGACTACATCGCCTTACAAAGGCGAAGGTGAGATTCAGGCGTGCGTTCGCGCAGCCAATGGGTAACTTGGGCTTGCTGTGGGCTGCAGAGGTGTCCAAGTGTGTTTTTCCATGTTGGCAAAATGTAGACCCCCAAATTTTGGACGCACCGATGTATTTTATAATGTAATTTATAATGTCTCTTAAATCCAGCACTTGGGGGCTGTCGAAGGGAATCATGTTGGCATTCTTACACCGCACAGCAGCAAATCTGAGGCAATGGACATTTTGCAGTACCTATGATGGCGCCACGACAGATGCAGGTGCCGATGCCGCAAGGGCTCTGTGCGTCGGAAGCTGGCGCGACCAGCCCAGCGAACACATCACAGCATGAGGCCGAAACTGAGTCCAGTATTGCTTCCTTTCGCGCTTGACTTTGAGCATTTGACAGTGTTTGATTTTGAATGTTGTGGCAGTCTGGTGGCCGCTGTTCGGGTCACTGATGTTACTCGTACTGTTCATGTCTTGCACAGCCTCTGCATGCCCTGGGAGGTGCCCATTGGATCAGTGTTTTCAGAACCGGCCCAAGTTTGCAACATCCCCATCTACTTTTCGGACCCAATGGATCCGCGCAACGTGGAGGCACAAAGGTGTCAAAACCATTTGAAGCACAGCAAGTCACCACAAAGGTCGTGGCAACATGATGCACCATGCGTGCTGTGTTATGAACACCACTGCCCGGGTTTAAAAAATGTGGCAGCTGAGGCCTCCTGCAATCTATGCCGCGTGGCATCGTTGGAAACCGCTGGAGAGAGGAAGTCGTTCAGATGAATTTGCGCGTGTTGTCACAGCCCGGAGGGCGCAGTGCCTTGACCCATTCGGCAATCTGCATAGAATCAACCATTGAAGTTTGAACAGAATTAGTGGTTCGCCGCACGTGTCAACGAGATCCCTACAATGCTTCGACCGTGCAGAGTCTGGATATGAGGAATGCAAGAGCCACACAGCGAGGAAATTGTATCTCCAAAGGTCCAAAAAGTGTCAGAAAATTGATGTCTACCTGCTAGCTGCGGAATGTTTCAGGAGGCCACTGGTCTCAGGCACCTGAAATCGGTCAAAACAATTTTGGCAGGCCTGAAGTGTACTGTATTCAGGGCTTTTCCACCTTTGGGGGCCCCCGCAGCTCCTCCGGCAAAGTGGGGTTTAACATGGTTTAACACCTGTCCAGGAAACGAGACGCGCCCTGGCGGCGGGCCTTCGCGCAGCTCGGAAGCTCGGCAGAAACGCAGACGCGCGGCCGAGCAGAAGATGCTGCAGATGTGCTTGGACATGATGAAACCAAGGGGTATTGAGATGCATGACAGGGTTGGTGACCACGGGGAACAAGCACCGGTGCATGCGGGGAGGGTTCACCATGAGGTTCCGGTGCAGATACCTTGTGAGGTTCCGGAGGGTTCCCGTGAAGATCCTTGATGAGGCTCAGGAGGATTCTGTGCGGTTCCGGGGGGTTGTGGTGCAGATTCTTCCGGTGCAGATACCTTGTGAGGTGGATTCATTTTTAAATTGTTGTCTAAAGGGGATCAATTAAAAGTCAACTTGGCCAACCTCAAATTTTCCGAAATTGGAGACGGATCCTATTTTTTATGTTTTGGGGGACGTTTAGTAATAGGGGGAAAGGATTAGTGGGTGTACAGAGTGCCGTACATAGCACAGGGCGCAGCACCTCCGCTGATGCTGCAGGGAAGGCAGTAAAGCTAGTAAAGGCCGCGTAATGTGTAAAGGGGTACAGGTATTAATGCTGTTCCGTGGTCAGTCATCAGCAGCAGGACCACCAGCACCAGCGGCTGCAGCCTTGCAACCCATGCAAAAAAAACACAGCTGACAGTCGCAGAAAGCACCACAAGTTGCAGAAAACACCGCGGCAGCAGCAGCAGAGATGCAGCGGCAGCAGAAGAACCCCTCCCCAATCTGGCCCCTGTTTTGTGGCCACGAAACTCAAACAACAGGCATTCAATACGGGCAGCAAGTGTGCTCCTGCCGACGCAAGCTGACAGCAGCACATATCCGTGATATTGTATATACACATACATACACACATACACATACATACACATACATACACATACAGACACATACACACACATACATACACATTCATACACATACAGACACATACAGACACATACAGACACATACATGCACATACATACACATACATACACATGCATATACATACATGTACATACATATACATACAAGCATACAAACAAACAAACATACATACACACACATACACACATACACACATACACACATACACACATACACACATACATACATACATACATAGATACATACAGACATACAGACATACACACATACAGACATACACACATACACACATACACACATAATCATACACACATAATCATACATACATAATCATACATACATACATACATGCATGCATGCATGCATGCATACATACATACAAATATAACTGTTATAATTAGTATATATATGCATGTAGATACCTCAAACATACATGCGATGCATACATACAAGCAAACATACCTGTATAGTTGTATTGCGTATGTAAATTTAGTGTATATATGAATGAGGTTTGTGATTAAAAACATTTACACATGAAAACGTTTTGCTTGCGTGGGCTGCAAACACAATTCTGTGGGACAAAAAATATGTGTCCAAACCGTCAAAATAGACAAACATTCGGCAGTTCGCCAATGTTGGCCCCCAGAAACACAATTCACAACTACATATAAGTGATTCATTTAACATTGGAATATTTATAGAAAATGTCCATCACCTTTGCTATTTGTCACTGGGGTTTCGGGGGGCCAGACCCCTTTTCTGCCGTGGGTCCCCAAACCTTTTTGAGGGCTCCTCACACAAATCCACGCAAAAATTGTCAACCCCCCTCACGTCTGCAGGCCCTTTTCAAAACAGTAGTGACTAGTGGTTCTGTGGCGACATGGGTGTCTGTCAACTTTGGGGTGCACCCAACCATTGGTTTGCCCATTGACAATGGCCAATCATTTTCATGATTTGGAACCCATTTATTTTTCGGACACCACCATATTGGAAGTGGTTGCCCATCAACGAATTGTGGCACAGAAACTATCAAAAGTGCCACTGGTTGTTGGATGACCATCCAACCATTGTGTAAACACCTTGGTCCATGGCACGTTAATTGGCGATTTTATTTTGGCAAGATTGCAGGAATTCCATACACGGCGAAACATGAGTTTGAGATACGTGGCATCAAACAGTGGTCCAATTTTCGTTGGTTATTTTTTGGTCGTGAACCATATGTTCAATCCGATTTTTTTTTGTGGTATCTAAGATTTACCATGAAACACACCATAAACATCTTTATAAATTTGAATCCTGGTATCAATTGAGTATGATTTGGTTATCTAAACTTAACCATGACAAAAAATGCCAATGTCAGTCTTTTCCTGGTGGTTCTGGGCATGGTTAATCTTTGGCCCAGGGCCGATCCCCATTTTGGGACTTTCGCCGGCGAAACTGACAAAGGATGTGGAAGAAAATGCCCAAAGTCTTCCATTGCACCGAACGACGCTGGCGAGGTCCCCGTGGAGGCGTGTAAGACCTGCTATCCATTTTGGTAAGAAAATGGCTGGATCGATCCGCAGTTTATACATTTTATGTCGAAACTGTTTGGAGCGAATAGGGTACCGCATTCCACGGCACATCCGCAAAACACGTGAGATTTGGATGTGCAACTTGGACCAATACACCCTGGATACTGTGGATGGACCAAAATCCTGCACCATTTGGGGATGGTTAAAACATGTTAAAACTGAAAAAAAACCATGGGATGTTTAGCATTTATCATATTTATCAACTGGTGATAACCGGATTTCGCTGGCTCCACATGATAGTTTGCTGCAAGCAGCGTTCGCAGGTCTATGGGCGGAACTGGATGGATCGACGCATCCCGTTGGGTGGGTGCTGATAGAAGGCACCAAAGCAGCAGCAATGAGGAGGGAAAGAGGACCACGCAACGTTCGGATGTCAAGAACACAGAAAGTTAGATACATAGACTGACATAGACCATCTGTCCTACATATGTTTGGTCCTGTATGGTATTTTTAATGGTATTTTCTGCTGTTTCATGGTGTTGTATGGTATGGATTTGCCTGGGAATTGCGTGGAATTGTTGGGACTCCCAGTCCCGGTCCTCGACGGTCCAGTCAACTGTAATTACAGGGACACGGGAAGCCCCTGTTTGTGGAGGCTTCATTTCCTTACTGGTGCGTTTTGCGCAGGGAATGGATGGGTTGCTAAAGGTTGCTGGGATGATGACATCACTAGTGATGAAATGGATCATTCCCAAAAATCCCCTGCGTTTAGCACCAGTAAGTTATTGTGGAGGCTTCTTTTCAAATGCACAATATGTTGACCATCGTACATTCAATATGTTTGACCGCAGATCAATCATTCAGTCTGACGTGTTTTTTTTCAACAAGCTAGTCTTTTCTTGCTGAATCCCAATGAATGATGGCAACACCACTGGTTTTGACGGTTGAATTCTCAGTGTTTGGTCCTTCAAACGAACATTTCAGACAACCCCGCTCGGCTTGTTGTTGGTTGCGCGTGCCCTAAGTTGCGGTGGCCCAAAAGTTGTGGCACTCTGTGGTCAGTGTTTGCCGTCCAGCCTGCCAGGGATTCTAATCTTTACTCCCTGGGCCAACCATGGGCTGAACTGTGGCCCCAGATTCTTTGTCCGTAGCAAAGCACGAAGTCTCCAGAGAAACTGCAAAGCTCCATGTTTGTTTTGTCCCAAGACTTCTGCAACTAGTCACTCCCTTGTTTAGGACCTCATTCCCGGTATCAGATATATCATATATCCCTTTTATAAATACATCACTCATATCCCATTACACCACCATTCTGGCACCATATATTGATTCATGCTATCTATATTACATACACATGACTTGCATCGCCATGTACTTTGGGTGCACCTACTATCCTCACTTTCCAAGCGCGCTTGACATTGGCGCAGGTGCCCCAAAAGAGTTGAAGATCGAGGGCCCGCTGCTGCGACCAGTAGAGCCGGTGGTGGAAAACCAACGCGGCAGATGGGGTGCAGACATGGTGGAAGATAATCCCAGAGAATGCAACTGGGTAGTTGTCGTTAGAAAGCCAGATGTAATGAAATATATTTAAGTTATACATTATATAAATTATATATATATAGACACCGTATGATATAAGTAACTGAGTCTTAGCAAGTTCGTGGGAGGAATGTGCTCGTGGGGGTTATTTCACCCAAAGGATGTGGTGTTTGAAATCGTCAAACATCGTGTGAAAAAACCCTGCAGGGTAGTCCAAAAAACCAGGGTCCATGGATGGTGATATCAACCAACGGGATTTCACCAACAAAAAAAAGTGGCATTCTAGCCTGGCGAAAATCTTGGAAGATTTACTGGATATACCGATTTTTTTTCCACAGAAGATCACCTGTGGACACCTCCAATCTGCCCAAGGCTCCTAGGGTTGCCCTTTGGCCCGGCGGCCGCGCACAGCGCGTCTACGCTGCAACTGGGGCTTCCTGCCAGGCTGTGGCAGGCCGGCAGCGAATGTGAAGCTCGGAGTACTCCGAAGCTACCCTCTGGTAAACTAACATAACTATGGAAAATCACCATTTTCAATGGGAAAATCCACTATTTCTATGGTGATTTTCAATAGCGAACTGTTAAATTACCAGAGGGTATTCTTTATTTGGTTGATTTGGTGTAAAAAAACATCCAAGTATTGAGGCAAGCAATTTTGACCTGGACCCAATTTTGACATATTTTGACCACTGGTTGGTTTGATTTAGGGGTCACTAGCCTTGGGCTGACATTGCTTTAGGGATGGGAAGCTGTCAGATTCTGAATTCGCATTGGGCAGTACTTTCTGGAGATTTGACCAATCGCAAAGGTTATTCTCCACTAAGGAGATGGTCCAGCCAACCAGATTACAGGTGAGTATCCCCTTGGTACATTGGTACCCAATTTTGTAGCATTTCTACAGATTTTCAATGGCTTAGTGGAAAAAAACCTTGATCCATAGCCATGTGAGGAGTATGTCACTGGGATCATGCTACCAGGAGCAAGTGGTTGGTCAACATGTGGGAGCCAGTCCGACATGGCCAAAAAAATTCTTGGTCTTCAAGTCTTCAAGCATCTCATTTTGCTTGGATAGTGGAGTTTGATCCTTTGATCCATCCCCACATCATAAATGGTTGAAGCCTAGTTTTTGATTTGTTGACTCCTCATTACTGGTAGTAGACTCTCCATTGCCTGTTGATCGCCCGAGCCCTTTGTGTAAACCGTCTCTGATGAGTGAAGTCTCCTCCGATTCTTTATAGTTCCTTCCCGTTTTGATCGGTGAAATGGTCATTGGAAGAAATCCGAGTTCATTGGTGACATTCCCATTTGATTGGTTGGTCCAATCTCAAGTTCTGACCCTCTAGTAAGCGTTTACATAACTATGGAAAATCACCATTTTTAATGGGTAAATCAAGTATTTCTATGGCCATTTTCAATAGCAAACTGTTAGTTTACCAGAGGGTAGTTTGTGAAACTCCAGTTGGTTGCTGAAATCTCTTTTCTTTCACTGCTTGAATCCTCGGGCAATGGATGCAATGGATGCAAGTGATACCCCGTGCCTGGAGGTATCTGTGGAGCCTTGTTGGCGTGCTGGAGGCTGACACCGGGGTCAACCTTGGTCAATGGTAACTTCACCACCTGACAAGTACGTCTTTTCATTGGTGGCATATCTAATCATGTGGCCTCATGGATGACAAGGCTAGGAACCCACATCAAGGATGTGTACACAAGATGCTTGCCATAGCTGCAGACATCGTTATCTGTACCATTTTAGATGCATCTGAATATCTGAATTCTGACCTGCGGTGCCTCTGGTCCAATTTTTGAAGTGCAGGCATGGTGTGCACCGGCGCAGAAGGCCATGGGTGTCCGAGTCAGCCTTGGGCCTTGGGTGTCCGAAAGAATGGCAGGAGCCATGGACCGAAAGGATTTTCCAAGGGTTTTGGTGGGGGATTTTGCTTTCCCATCTTTAGGGGGATGCTCCACCTTTCCGAGCCCAACGATCAGCGTTTTACTGGCAAACTTCAGCTCCACATCCCCTGGGTGCGTTTTATGGGTCGACATCTCTGTGGATGGGCTTTTCAAACTGACTAAGAAAGAACTATCCTCTGGTGATCAAACACGGCAATCCACAATTTGCCTGGATATATAGATGATTTCCCATCAGCACTCTCATTTATAAGGGAGTTCCATTGCCATCTTTGATTATCGAAGGGTCACAACAAGGATCTTTGTACCGTAACCACACATGTTAGTAGATTGCTCACATGGAGAGACCACTGTGATGCTAGCCGCTAGCCTCGTTTTCTACGATTCTGGTGCAATGGTTCAGTAGGTCTGACAATGACTGAACATATGTACCCCCAAAATGTATGTTTGCAGAGCAATGACCGAAAAGATAGAAAGGTAAATCAGAATACAGATAGAAGGGGATTTACCTGATAATATCATATAATATCATTTTCACTATAGACATACAATATTTTGAATCCCTTTTGAAGATTCTCCAGACATATTTTTTCTGCCCAGAGAAAAACCGTGTCACGCCATGGTTGATCCAATTGGACCAGGTCCGTGGCGTCGACGACACGACGTGTCTTAGATGTGTCCAAGGCTCGTATACCTCCATCGACAGCCGTGATTGATTTCGCCATCCGAAACGGTCCGTGATAAAAAAAATGATCACGAGATATAATGGCTTTATATGGGAAATATAGATATAAGGAATACTATAATTTAAAAAATAGTAACTATGGGTTTCAAGCAGTAAACCTTGATATCTGATGTGTATTTGACTTCTGGTTGATAGGTAATTTTTTGGGGTGATGGATGATGTTTTTTCGTCTATTTTTTAAGGATGGCCATGAATCAACCACTTGGGATTGGATACAGGCAATTTTTCATGGCGCAAATCGGCTCACTACCTGTACTTTAGCGACTGGGAAGAAGGGTCTCCCTTTATCAATGATAGATCCTACTGTGAATCCCAGAGGTGTTGCCGTGTTGCCGCAATTGGGGATCACTTGCACCATCTATTGCAGCAGCTCCACTGGCAGCACGGATATCGTTTCTGATGACCAGAACGGTAGTAAGCACAACATTTCCTTTTTTCACAGAATTGGAGGGAACATTTTCAGGAAACCCCTACATTTGATGGTAAAACCCATGGGTTTCCGGTTAAGATTTTCCCAAGAAAACCAATCCATGGATTTTTGCTCACCACCCTTGCTGGTTGATCTCATTCCTTGCAGGTGATCTTACCATGAACCGGCCACACCTCCTGGCTCAAGCACCAAAAATCGCGCCGAGAAATAGACGACTTGCTGCAGCTTCCGCCCATCTCGCGATGGCCAAGAAAAGTGTCACTGCCACGTGGCTGCCACGGATGAAGTGAAGAAGTTGGGGAAAAACACATGGCGATGTGAGAAAATGACCAACACATCCATCAATGACCTGGCTGCCATATATACAAATTTACATCTGGATTAATTATAATCACCTCACGTCGTGATGTTGCTGGAATGATGGTTAGTGGGAATCATCCCCACATGGCAGCGTTTCACAATTATAATTCAGCCAGATATATTTACAGTAATTAACATGTATGTATATATATATATGTATATATATTATATTATACATAATACATCATATATATATATATATATATATATGACTTCAAGCACAGAAGTGTCATTGAATCTGCCGCTCAAGCTCTATGTCTCAAGGGTACTGGTCCATTGTCCAATTTGTTTTGGAGGGTGCCCGCACAAACGCCTACGGGTGGGGTTGTCCAATCTACTGCACCCAACCATCTCTGGCTTTGGTTTCCCTTTGCCTTCTTCTTGGATTTGCCTTGGGAATCACTGCCCTCCTCCTTGCCCTTTGGACTTTCTGGACTGGGCTTGCTCCATCATTCTTCTCTTCCCCTTCTGGGTCACCTGCTGCTTCATCTCCGGGCACTTCCAGGTATTCAGCCCTTGCTGGGTACTTGCATGAATCAACAGCCAGACGGCGAAGGAGAGATTGAACTCCTTTGCAAGCTGCGCGACTTGCACATCACCGTGCGTGGGCCATCAGCATCAGCAACCAGCTTTATCAGGGACATCACTGCTCGTCCTGCTGCTTCTCCTCCTCGCCGTGCTCTTTCCGAGGGATCTTTTGACTTGGTCTCTGAGGCTGAGCTGTCTACGAGATTGCCTTCCCGTGTGGAGTCAAGGGATCAGATCGCTGCTTCTTTTGAGCGCTGCCCTAGCTATCTCGAGAAGAACGCCAAGAAGCTCAGCGGCTCTACGGTCTCCGGATCGGAGCGTGTCAAGCGGGCGTGGACTGCTGGTCAGTGGGCTGGTGCTGTGTTGGCTGGGCGGATTTCTACTCCCAACAGGACACCGCAGATTGACCTGCGACCAAGATACTACGCTGTGCTCAGGGCTTCTGGTTTGGGAAAGGCGACAGTCTTTAGATCGGCTCGATCATACTGGCAGCTGGTGGGAGAGTTGGAAGGCTCGTCCTCAGTCTCTCACTCCTTCCCTTCAGAGCAGGAAGCGCTTGTGTACCTTGCTGGGGCAGGCATCTCTGACTTCGAGTTCCAGCCTTAGAGATGGATACCATGGATGGCATGCTGGATATGAATGCTCTCGAGGTGGCAACAGAGGCTCACACCTCCTATGTCCTCTCATGGCTACTAGGGGAGGACGACGATGGGGAGGCAGAATGCTCGGTGCATGTGCTTATGAAGCGAGAAGGTGGTGTCCTTTTAGCTTTGCCCGGCGCATTTTTGCCGGAGGGGATTGTTTCCGCAGGGAACCTCGGCGAGGAAGGTGCGGTTTTTGGTCCTTCCTTCAGAACAATCGTCCCCGCAGTTTTGGTGGAAGACGGCGTGGTGTCAAACACAGGAGACAATGTAGAGGTGCTGGTGGTGGACTGCCTTCCAGAAGTCTTGAATCATATGAGACGGCATCACGCCTCAGAGGAGATAGCATTTTCCTACGACGAGGACGCTCCATTCAATGTGCCCTCGTTGGATGCCCTGATGCCTGCAGTTCGGTCTTGGTTGGAAGGTGTCCCAGACTTAGCATCGTTTTACACGCCAGAGGAGGAAGACCTGACGCCTGTGGCACGCCCCAAAAGACAGCCAGGAAAGAAGGCTACGCCTACCGGAAGTGGCGTAAAACCCAGAAGACCTACTACAGCGGCCCTGGCAGTGGAGATACAACAACTGGTGGAGTTCATGCCAAAGCTCTCTCAACAGCTTGCAGATCTGTCCCAGAGGCAGGACCTGGTGGAGTCAAGGATTTTGCCATACCAATCAGCATCTTCAATAGCATCTCAACCACTGGGGAAGGCTTTGGATTTACAGCCTCCTCCACCATTGGGTGCATTGGCAAAAGCTGTGGGAGTCCCTCCACGGACAGCTACGGGTCAGAGCCTTGGTTTGTTGGCATCAGTATCGCCGCCCTCAAAGCCTGTGGATGTGGAGGTGCTGGAAGCAGAGAAGCCGGGCCTAGCCACTGGGTTGTCCCGGAGCGAAGACTCCTCGTTAGCCCAAGCGGTGTTGGAACAGTCCCGGGCCCTTACCTCCCTTGCGGCTCAAATTGCATCACAGCATGGGGACCCTATAGCAGAATTGAGTGGCCCGACAACGGGCACCAGAGGAGCAGCTGGGCGTGCGAAGCTCCAGGCGGAGCTAGCACTTCACCGGGGGACCTTTTTCCAAGCAGTCCAGCAGCAGATGGCGAGGCGCATGGCACCAACTTCCTCAGCAGATATGGCCCCCTCGGCCCTTCTCTCCCGTGGCATCTCTGGCCTGCGCTACCTAGAGAGATTCGGTGGCTACGGACGCCAGAGGGAACTTGGCCAGCTGCAGTTTCAGGTGATGACAGCCTTCGACTTTCTCATGGAGGAGAATATTCCAGCTGCCAAGGACACTATTGCCCTCCTGGCAGTCTCCATAGAGCAGTCATGCCTGGACAATGGCAGAATGGACCTTGCGACCCTCTTGTGCTTACAGGAAGACCCTCCCAGCGCAATTTTCCAGAACAGGGTCTTGTCGGCCACAAGCCGGGCGAGGTCTTTCGCTCCTTTAGCGGATCAACGCTGGGTCACTTCGTCGCTAGCCTTCCTGAAGGAAATGGAGGTCATCACATCGAAGAGGGCCGAGTTGACAGGGGCTACCAAGTCCACTTCAGACACTACGTCAGATGCGCCAAAGCCGAAAGCCAAGCCTCAGCCAAAGCGAAAAGGCAAAGGAAAAGGCCAGGCACCAAACGAGGAGGCCGAGCCAAGCACCTAGACAACGAGCAGCAACTGCATGAGAGCGATGTTGATCATAGCACAGATGGGGGACCGGAGTCAAGCCCCCTTGATCAGCGCTCAGATTTTGTTTCATGGGCCATTTGCCTGCCCAGATGGATTGCGAGATGCCGCACAGCTCTTTCTTGGCATCTTGTTCGAAGTTTCACTGCCTCTTGGCGAAGCCCTTCTTCGCCTTCCACGACTTTTCCATTGCCTGTACCACATCCTGGGTGCTTTGATGGCGGTGGCCCCACTTTATCAAGGAAGAGGTTGCAATCCTTGGCCAGACAGAGGGTGCTCCATATCATCACCTACTGCCTGAATTGCCTGTTTCTTGGAAGGCACCCTACGCTTGAGGAAATTGGGAGGAGACCTAACAAGTGGCAACTTAGATGTTTTCAACGTCTGCGGTCTCTTTTGGTCGTGTGTGGAGAATCGGACCAGGACTTTCCCATTGTCCCTGGCCGCTCCGGTCCTGAATTAGGTGCAGCACTTTTTCAGCTTGAGAGGTTTTTGGTAGGTCACCCTGAGCTTGCCGGTGACTACGTGACCATCAAACCTACAAAGTTTGCTGATGATCCTGACCTTTTGTCAATACAGAAGCATCCTGAACTTGCCCCATACAAGAATCTTGATGCTGACAGATTGAAGCTGGTAGGAGACGGTCGATGGCCCATGGCAAAGTTTCTAGATGGCCCACTTTGGCTCCCTTTTCTTGAGCCGCGTTTCCTCCTTCATGGCCAGGACATTAGCAACAAGGACATTCCAAACTTCGCCTTTGAAAACCGTGATGAGAACTTGAAGCTCTGCCGTATTTGGGATGCTAGGGGCCTGCTGAGATGTTTTCGGCGGCCTATCATAGCTGAGCACTTCTCAAGGGTCTTCAACGCCTACAAGTCAGAGAAGCAGGACCGGCAGATTGGGGATCGAAGAATACCCAATGCAAGGGAGCGTTCAATCGATGGACCCTCCACGAATTTGCCCCCAGGGTTCCTGCTGATTAATATGCGCCTGAAGCCCTATGCAGAGCAGCTTTTCGCCAGCATTACGGACAGGCGGGACTACTACCATCAGGCAGAAGTTACGGCAGAACGGGCTCAATCCAACATGCTTCCTTTTGCTTTCACTTCTCATGAACTTCATGGACTTTCAGCTTTCTCTGATGCTCTGCTATGCGAACGGTCTTCGAAGGCTGGAAGGAGATCTAGAGAGAAGGTTGGTGACGGTTTTGGTGGTAGTGCCTGTCATGATGACTATGGTGATGTTTGGTTTGCGGCATTTGGCTCACTGTTTCAGGGGGATCACCTTGGCGTCGAGTTCGCCCTGGAGGCACATGAATCCCTGCTCAAATCTCAAGGCCTTCTTCTTCCTGAAAATCGGCTACTTGGTCATTGGACTTTCCCTGCTGGAGCTCACTTGGAGGGGCTCATCATTGATGACTACTTCGCCATCGGGAAGGAGAAGGTTGGTGCTGTTCCTGCTTCCACGTTTGCGGCGCGTGCTCTTGCGGAAGCCAGGACTGTCTACCAGAAACATAGCTTGCCTGGATCAGTTGAGAAAGACATTGAAGCCAAGTCCACCTTCAAGGCTGCTGGTGCGGAGGTAGTTTCTTCAGACCTTGCGGTTGGCAGGGGAATCACAACAGTTGGTGCTCCTTTGGCGAAGCGTCTGGGCTTGTCTGTCCTTAGTCTACGCGCTGCTCGCTTGTCATCAACTTCGTCCCGGCTTATTTCAAGGCTTGCGGGAAACTGGACTTCAATCCTGATGTTTAGGAGGTGCTTCATGTCGGTCATTGATGAGATGTTTGCTCTGGCAGCTGATGCGGAAAAGACAGGGAGGAATTTTATCGTATCCCAGTCGGCGAAGGTGCGCGAGGAGCTGATGCTGTTGGCCGTTTTTGCCCCCATCATCTGCACAAACATTGCTGTTGACTATTGCCCCTACGTATTTGCGAGTGATGCTTCTTTAGGGCGTGGCGCAGTGGTCTCCACGAGTGTTTCTCAAAAAGTTTCAGAAGCTCTGTTTTTGGGGAGTGACAAGAAGGGTACGTACTCAAAACTTGAAGGTTCTCCGGGCCTACTCCTCTCTGCCGTTGGTGAAGAACATGCTGACGATTTGAAGCTTGCAACTGATGTGCGACATGAAGGCCCTGAAAAACCTCTGCTCTTGTACTATGACTTTGTGGAGTTCTTCGGGGGGTCCGGTAGAGTTTCAGCTGAGGCTCAAAAACTTGGCTTGGTAGTTGCGCCTCCCTTGGACTTGGACTCTTCGGTGCACTACAACATTGAGAACCCTCGCATGTTGGAGTGGTCTTTTCACATGATTGAAACTGGGCGTTTTGCATCATTTTTGAGTGAACCGTTCTCTGCAGCTGCCTATCCAGCTCTGCGCTCCTACTCAATTCCTCTTGGATTTGACCCTACGGAGCCGAGAACGAAGCACGGGAACTGCTTGGCTTTGAGGTCGTTTGCTCTGCTTCGACATGGCAGAAAATACCGGAGGCCTTGCGGAAAGGAACAGCCCAGGCTTTCAAAGATGGCTTGGTTACCTCAATGGCAGCTTCTTCTTGACCTTGGATTCGAGGAGTCGGTCATTGCCTCCTGCCAATTCAATTCACCGCACAGAAAGGAGTTCAGGTTTTCTACGTATCTTCTTGATGCGAAGTCTCTGGAAGTGCGTTGCCCTGGCGGACATCAGCACCTGAAGATTGAGGGGAAGCACACCAGGCCTTCGGCGGTCTACACTCATGAGCTTGCCAAGCACCTTGCGGCACATTTTGCGGCCGCCCTGAGGCGTCAAAGATTCTCTGCGGATGAGGAGACACTTGATGGCTATGAAAGCGTTGTTACGAATGACGTTTTGATCTCAAGGCAGTTCACCTGCGTTGCAGACTGGGCTTGGCGCTGCAAGAGTCACATCAACGTGCTGGAGTCCCGTAGTGCTTTGGAAATTGTGAAGCTGGCAGCAAAAAGATTTGAGTCCTGCAGAGTTAATGCTTTACTTGACTCAAGGGTCGCCAAGGGTGCACTCTCCAAAGGCAGAAGTACAGCTTGGGGTCTTCAACGAGTTTGCAAGGCCTCCGCGGCTTTGCAGGTTGCTGCGGATGTGCACATGGGCTGGAATTTTGCGCCTACGCGGCTCAACGTTGCTGATGACCCAACAAGGTCTGTGATAGTTAGGAGAGCCACCTCCTGGGGATTTTCAGATTATTTTTCCCTTGAGGAGCTTCAGAAACTGCACTTCAGAGGACTGTCCAAAGTTGGTGCGAATTGGGCCAGGGTAGTTATCCTCCTCTTCCTGTCCAGCTGTTGTGATGCAAGCGCAGTTAGCGGGTTTGGAGGTTTTGGTGGCAGCATTGAGGGGTCTGATGTGCAAGAGAAGTATTCGAATGGTGTTGCACCAGCTTGGCGCCAGGGAGTTGTCGATGCTGTGACTGTTACTCCCATGTTTAGCGAGTTGCATGCCTTTTGGACTTTGGCTTTCCCATCATTTGACTATCCCTATGGACTTTCATCCCTCATTGCCTCCCACGTCCTTTCTTGGATTTCATGGATTTTTATCTCATCGGTCTGGACTTCCCTGGCCCTTGCCTCTTGGACTCTTGGATTTTCCCTTGGATTTCTCTGTCTTGCGGGTCTCCAACGTGTCTGGATCGGTGGTAGATGCAGGGGTCTTGTTTGTGTCTTGTCCCTTAGTTTTGCGGCCCCCGAGCGTTGGATTTGGGCGGGCCCGACTGTAGTTGCAGCCATGGAGCCTTCGTCAGCGGCTGATCTGCGTCGTGCCGAGTATCGAGATCCACGGGGCATCATTCCTACAAGGGTTGCCAGAGAAACAACGCTGATTGCACGGGAGAAACTGCTAGCTGATTTTGGTTCATGGCTTTTTCAAACGGAAGGTGTGCTTTTGACCCCCTTGCTCACAGCGAAGCCTTGTGACCCTGAAGAAATCTGTAAATGGTTGATACTGTATGGGCAACAGATGTTTTTGACTGGTAAAGCTTACGGGAAGTACGCCGAGACCATCAATGCAGTTGCCACAGCGAGACCAGCTATCAGAAAGCAACTCTCTGCTGCGTGGGATTTGGCCTTTGCTTGGTTAGCTGATGAACCTTTCCAGCACCATCCAGCGCTTCCTTTGTCCGTGATGCTTGCCATGGTCACTACAGCAATTTTGTGGGGGTGGCCGCTGGAAGCCTGCATTATAGCTATGACTTGGGCAGGCATCATGAGGATCGGGGAAACGCTGATGGCAACACGTGCTGATTTGGTTTTGCCTGGAGACTCAGCTCCTGGCACCTCTTTCGCCCTGCTGCGAATTCGGTCTCCAAAGACGAGAGGGCGCGCGGCAAAGCACCAAGCCGCTCGCATCGAGTTTCCAGATGTGGTGCAGCTGTTGGAAGCAACCTATGCTAATTTTCCTGTGGATAAGAAGCTCTGGCCGTTTTCAGCTGCAACACTGAGGAAAAGATTCACAGCTCTGTTGAAGGAGTTGGGGCTCCCTACAACAAGAACTGGCGGCTTGCGACCGCTGGACCTTGGATCTTTGAGGCCGGGTGGAGCGACCTTTTTGCTCTTGGCAACTGAGAACATGGATCTGGTGCGCAGAAGAGGCAGATGGGTCAGCAACAAGGTGTGCGAGATATACTTACAAGAAATTTTGTATGTCACGTATACGGAAAAATTGCCTGGCAGGATCCGTGACCGCATTGCTCTTCTTGCAGGCGCCTTTGAGAGAGTGTTGCAAGTCGCGATCAAATTTCTGCAGACAGGCTTGCCACACAGTATGTGGCACACCGCTTTCATTGCCCAAGACGACGAGGAGCTTGGGGCGCATGGGAGTCATGGAACAGGTTTCAGCAGCAATAGCCATAAGACTGGCTATGCTGCCGACGGAATCCATATGAGGCAGTGAAAATAGAGCGCCTGATGCTTGACTTCAAGCACAGAAGTGTCATTGAATCTGCCGCTCAAGCTCCCCACCACATGCTTCGCTATCCCGCCCTTGTCATCGTCTGGGCATGGAACAGGTTTCAGCAGCAATAGCCATAAGACTGGCTATGCTGCCGACGGAATCCATATGAGGCAGTGAAAATAGAGCGCCTGATGCTTATATATATATATGTATATATATATATATATACACGACAGAAACGTAGATGCATCGGCCTTGAAAGATGAGGGTTCATGGATTTTGTTTTGATGAGTCTGAGTGGTTGTGGGTGGTTGCTCTGGCTTGTGTTATAGCCAGACAACAGGGCCTTGTTGCTGGGTAACTGAAGATGTCCAATTTATATGTAGTTCCATACACATCTAGTTCGATACGTATATAAATATAATTGTATATATATATATATATACATACATATCGCAACAAAGAATCTTTTCTTGTAGGAGAGCCCAGTGTGACTTACACGGCTCAGTAGCCCTAAACTCCCAGAGTACATCGTGGCCGTGCCAAAATTTCCATTGTTTCTGCGCAAGAAATGGCCGGGAATCCAGGATTGACATCAGCCGAGATGGGATTCGAAAAAATGGTGGAGTTTTAGGATTTGGCCACCGAAGCACCGTTTTGCACCAAGAAACATCGCTGGTTTTTCTTGGGGAAACCCCATCCGATCCATCCGAAGACGTCACCGACGTCAGAGCTCCCAGGTGGTGGGAAGCGGCAATTGGGGCATGGCGATTGCCACCATCATTGCAGGCGGAGCCTGCCGCGTCGGATCTTGCCGCATCCTTTGTGGGGATAACGCGGCTTGAATCCCCATTGGTCATATTGGGAATGACTGATGGTTCTGACTTTACCATATGACTTTTCGTCGAAGTTATTGTTTTGTTTCTGTAATATCCTAGAATTGGAGAGATATAAGACTGGCTAAACAACATTGTAGGATATCTTTCAGATTGGCAATGATGTCTAAATCCATAAAGCCGAATTTGTGTCATGCCGCCATTCCCCCCAAATTGGATGGTGCACTGATTCAAATTTGAAAAGGTGGAAAGGATGGTTGGGTCCAAAGAATCTTGACCCATGTCCACCCACATCAATCTTTCGGTCCTTCCCAATGTTGCAGGCAACACTTCCAGACATCCGGAGTTCGAGGATACTCTCACTGCAGCTGAACTGCAGTTGGAGCACAAGTCCGGAAAAGGCAAGACTCAATACAATACTACAATACATACTATATTATATTATACTATATTAACATGTATATATACAATATAATATAATAAAATATAATATTATATTATATTATACTATATTATACTATATTTGCGGATTTTTCGCAGGTCCTTTTTTTTGTTCGCATCCATAGCTACGGTGTCCGGCTCGATGCTCAGCTGTGATGTGAGGACCTACTTGGATGCGCACCCCGGAATCATTCTGACTAACCAACATTGTAAATAACTATATACACTCTGGTAATTTAACGTAGCTATTGAAAATGACCATTAATAGTGGATTTTCCCATTAAAAGTGGTGATTTTCCATAGCTATGTTAGTTTACCAGAGGGTACTAATATCAATAAAAAATAATGATAACAGTATGCCAATCATAGCAATAGTAATAGTAATAGTCACAATAGCAACAATAACAACAACAATGATAATAATAATAATACAATAACAATGATAATAATAGTCATAATAATGCTATATACACATTGAATCGAACATCTCCCACATATCACTTCCGGGGGAACGATGCCTTTGTGCTTGTTGACCACTTCTGCCCGGGTTGCACCTCGAAGTAGATCCCTCATACAATATACATACATATATATTATAATTATATAAGTCGTATGTGTATGTATAGATATACATGATAGATATATATATATATTCATATATATATATTCATATATGTATATATGTATATATGTATATATGTATATATTCATATATGTATATATGTATATATATGTATATATATGTATATATATGTATATATGTATATATAAATATATACGTAGATATATATATACGTATATATATATATACACGTATATATATATATATACGTATATATATACATATATATATATATATACATATGCGTATATGAATATATATATATTCATATATATATATATACATACTCATATATAGCATCCACGAAAGGATAGAGGAGGGTTAGATTGACCACTATATCAGCATTGGATTTACCAGTTTTTCTATCTTTCTTGGGAGTTTGCTATGCGTGCAGCGAGGTATGGATGTTCGAAGAAGAGGTTCAGCACAAGGGCGTGAAGAGAAAGCTGTCGGAGGTCTTCAACGAGACCAAGGTTGCTGGCTGAAGGGTAGGTGCTGCCATAAAAAAACCTAGATACATGGTCAGAAAATAGGCCTCAAATGTAAACATTTCGTACATGGCATGGGGTTTATTGGGTTTACCACTGGAGCTGAGGAAGATTCGTTGAAGTGTTTGGGGTAGTTGGCTAGCCATTACAAGAGATCGTGAGATGAAAAGGTTTAGTATCTGCGATTGGCCATGTGGGGAAGCGTAGGGCCAATCTGGAGCCCATTTCGACCTACTGATGATTTTGCAATCTTGGCATTCTTTGGGTTGATCATTTCGGAGCAAACATGTGTAGATTTCAAAGTGATCTCATTCTTTGGGTTGATGTCGAACCTATACCCACATGTCGGCCTGTTGATGCAAGTTGGAACTCACAATCTGTCCAAGGATTTTTTTTTTGTTTTGCCAGCAGATTTCCAGTGGCCTAGCGTTGTTTCGCTACGGCCTCTGTGAAGGCTTGCTCACTGTAAGACCCTGGGAGGCCAACAGGTGAATCAAGAAGTCCTAATTTGGAGATAATCCACGTCCGCAGATAACCAAGTGATGCTGTATTGAAAATGTCCACTTTCTAAAGGGATGTGCATGTGATAAAACCTTTGACCAACCTTTGGCACCAACCAGTTTTACAAGTGAACATGTTGGTTCTAGTTCTTTGCAAGTTGTGTCTTCTTGCTTCAATGGTTACAAGACGGAACTTCAGTCCCAGGCAACCTGCAAACTGTTAAATTAGCAGAGGGTATTCCTCTCCATTCCCAACTCCCAACCAAAATTATTTCACCATTTAAACAATAAATACCATCAACAAAAGTATAGCAACTACATTTTAGCTAACCGTTAGTTTGTAAGACTGTTCACGACATTAGTAAGATTAGTAAGAATATTTACTCCTGCAGTTACTACAACGATTGTTGTTTATCAAGTAGATACTGTGGACGGAAGAAATCGTGCACCAGTTGGTAGATGGTAAACATCCCCTTGAAATCGCACTATTGGCACTTGTTCATCGGAATCCCAATAGTTGCCAACTGATGCACGATGTGTTCCATGCACAGTATACACTTGATAAAAACTATTGTTGTAGTAACTATGAATATTGTAACTATTATTACATAACTACATATTACCCTCTGGTTATTTAAAAACATCTATTTTCATGGGCCATTTTCCATGGCTATCTTAAATAATCAGAGGCTAATCATGCTGGACCCGTGCTCTCCTTGCGGGCCGGGCGCCGCAGGAGAACGTGAAGTACCTGCCTGGCATCACATTGCCAGAGCATGTGAAGGCCGAACCCGACCTCAAAAAGGCCCAGCGCGGTGGATTTCCATGGTGGATTTCCATGGGGTGAAAATATGTTGGTGAAACCCTAGGAAACCATAGGAACATGTAACAACTAAAAATGGTGGATTTCCACGGGAATTGACTTGGCAAAGTTGACGCGCATTAACGTTTGGGTTAACGTTTGGGTTTATGGGGTATATAGCTGGATGTCAATGGATTTGTAAACCAACTTAGAATGAGGGGGAGCCTCATCTTGTAAGGACCCCAATAAGAAACCCCAGTATGGGAAACTTATGGGAATAGATAATAGAGGTAGCAACATTGGGAGTCCCTATTAATTCCATGGATTTGATAAAGCAACAAGAATGGAATGGATTGGAGATCTCCGAAAAGAATTATAAAGATAGGCATTTGAGGCAAACTATCCACTAAATAGTGGTGAATTGCTTTCCTATGTTTTCCATAACTTCCGGGTTTCCAACTTTTCCCAGCTCAATGAGTTATAAGTTGGGTTTCCAGGAGGATGTTGTTTCCTCATTATCTCCAGGTTTGCACAACTTTTCTGAATCTAAAGGTGCTATTATAAACCGACATTCCATAAAAATCTTGGGGCTAATGTTCTGAGCCATACCCAAAGGGGAATATGAAGCAACAAAAACGGTAAAAACGGGAGTTTATCCGCCAAGAAAAGGGGCTTAGAACAAGAAGTACGGATAGTGGCTTGTTTGCTGGTTTCATTCAGCAATTATGGGAAGAAGTGGACAACAGACCAAGAAACACAGGATGAATATATGTATATAATCTATCTATATATATATAAGAAAATCCCCCAAAAAGGGAACATTACTTCATCAACAAAACTGTTCTTGTAGGTATGGATCATGAGGTTGGGCACCTGTTTTTTGAATGAAAATGATCACGCGCACCCCATTCTGGAGCCATACCCAATTCTGACCTGGGAGCAAGGTTCAGGGCCCTTCCATGGAAATGTTTAGGAAATCTTCCGGAGACTTTGTAAGGAACTTGCCAAGGAATATTGACATTTAGAGGAGCTTTGAAACGAGTGCAGTACTTGGAACCATCTCTGGTTTCCGCCTGAAAAATAGGAGGATCCAGCACTCAAAAAATGGCTAAAAACCAGCTGCAGGCAGTGATGTACGCAGATGTCCTGATTTGGGTCTTGCCCCATCAGTTCGTAGTCTGAAGCTCAGAAACGGAGCGGCCAAAGATGGCTTCATATTGAGAACCACACCAGATGAAGATGCTGAGTAGGTCAATGTTTTTTTTATCCCAAGGACAATCCATGTATATATACCCTTTGGTTATTAAACCACCATTTTTAATAGGTAAACCATCTATTTCCATTAGGGCCATCTATACCATGGCGAACTGTTAGTCATGACCAGAGGCTAAATCTGCTTGGTGCTTTGACAATCTTTGACATATGTTTTTTAATCCACGGAGACGATGATCCGCATTGGCATCCCTTGGCGGCCTGCCCTCAGGCGCGAACCGTGTCGAACATGGGGAAGATTAAGGACAGCTGCGTTTCGGTGAGCCCGGAAAGCCCAGGACTGGGACGGGAGCCCACCACTTGGTTGATGTAAGTTATGTAAGTTATCATGGCATAATCCATCATCCATAATCATTATGATTACATATGATAATTCGTGGCACTTTTTTTTTTTTATCATCACCCATTATGTAAGTTTGTTGATCACCCTTTTTGTTATTTCATCGATTTATGATATGGCATGGCATGGCTGCCACGAATAAGCCACGATTTTTGGGGACATGGCGCCCAGTTCCTAAGTGGGATGATCATGATGATCCTCCAAGTACCCAGAATTGATCCCTAAGCGAAAACCTACAGGAAACCGCCAAAAATGGGAGGCAAAATGGTGTTCGGTTTGTCTCCCTTCATTCCATTGATCATATTTTTTTTGATCTGTTGATGAGTTCCATCACTTTTTCATGCTTAAATCCATATTTTCACGTTTCAATCCAACATTTTCCGTGGTTTTTTGTTCCACCTTCCTGGTTATTTCTGGAGCTGAGGTCTGATCAAGGGTGGTTTGGAGTTGGAGGGCGGCAAGCTGGGCTTGTGCTCCGACCTGCTGCGAAAGCTCCTGGGTCATGAGGCAGGCAGAGATTTGCAGCAGTGAAGATATGGAGGTTTGTTTGAAAAATGACCCCTGTATAGTTGATTTTGCTATTCCAATGATTTTCCAGTTCGCTAAGTCATGGGGGTACCCTCAAATCATCTATTTTTCCATAGGATTTTCCATGAAATAAACCATCCAGCTATTGGGGTAGCCACGTGACTCAGGAACCCCCCATATATGAGTTTGTCTGAAAATGGTGTATACCCATTTATGGCATTTTTAGTGAGGCAAATCGTGATGAATTGATCATGAAATTCGGGGGGCACCTGATTTTTAGACAACACCATATAACTGTGACCCAGAGGAGTCTGATTTAAAATTCTTCACCAGAAGCTATCTGTCAGGATTTTACCAAACACAAGCTTCCAGTCATTGGATTGAGGGAAAATCTGCAGGAAACCATGGTTTTTACCATTAAATATGGGGGTTTGCTGTAAATGTTCCCTTAAACCAATCCATTGAAAGCTGGTGAAACCGTGGTTTCACAGCGATTTTCCATCAAAAAAGATCTCTGGGATGATCACAACTCCAATGATCCCCATGAAATACTGGTAACTTCTCTGAACGTCTGCTGTGGCATGGAGAGAATACTTCTGTTTGGGTGCCTGTTTATGATGATTTGGTTCCAGCATCGCTGGTGCGGTAGTCTTTTGGACCATCCATAGTACAAGCTCCTGGGCAGATTTTTTGGGGTACCAATTTCTTGAATGCGAAACAAAATCAGGGCGATCACTACTTTTTTCCTTCCTGGTCTCAAAGTGCGTTTGAAAATTGGATCCCCCCAAAATTTGATGCTTATTATCATATTGTTTTCCATTGTTTTCCCTTTTAAACTGGCCATTTGGAGGTAAACGCCATTTGCACATGTGTGCAGGTTGGAGTGCTCATGGGCGCCAACGTTGGGGGGCCTCGGTCTCCGATTTTAGATGTTTCAAAGACCCAGTGGTTCATCGTTTTTTTTTTGGAGCCTAGCAATCTACCCTGGCTTATTGGTATATTATAATTGTTGGTTGATATCGGTCTAAAACGCTGATGATTAAAGTTTCCATAAGTCCGGGATATCAACCAACTTTCGATTGTATTTCGTAAGGGAAAGCGAGACATTTTATGGCATTGGCTCCTTGCGCAACTTGCAAGACGTGGGAAGGGAACACAGAGGCACTGGGATCCCTGAAATGTAGAGGAACTGAGATATGAACCATCCAAAGTATGCCGGTTCTGGGGGGTCAAAATGTGTTTATGACCCATGTCATTCATACTATATTATATATATATATCAACCTACTAAATACAACTATCCCATTGATATGTAATTTAGTACTCATTGATAGTAACTATACTATAAATGAATATCCCATTACAACTTACTTATTAACATATATTTCTATATTCTGACGTGATCAATGTCCCATGAGTTTTTCATCCCATGCTAGGTGGCCAACGAAGTGGCTGCTGGGGAGTTCTGCGAAGCGACCTTGGGTATTCAGGCCCAGCGTTTTCCATCCAGGTCAAAATATGGAGCTTTCCGAAGTCATGTGGGGAAAGTCATCCAACAAACTGGTGATAATCTGTTATAATCAATGGGAAAACTTCAATGGTTTGGGGCAGCCATCTTTTCTGAAACCTCCTAATTTGAGGGTCCTGGCATTTTTTCCCACGACCTTTTGGTGCTTACATGATGATTACAGAACCCCCAAAAAGGCGATATTTGGCTGGTGAATGCTGGGGAACAAATTGGCCACAACAGTTTTGGGTTTCTTGGTGTCTTCAGTTTCTGTTGTCTAGAGCCCGGATGTTTTAATCACTTTAAATTCACATTGAAGCTTGGGGTATCTGAGAACACCCAGTATCATGATCATCCTGGATCTCATGGTATGAGGTTGATCAAATGGACCTTTGTTTGGCGTTTTGGGCCTTGGAGCGAACCTCAACCCCAAAGCATCCGAAGATTTTTCCCACCGGGCCACATTTTTTTTTTACAGGACAAGAAGCACATGCAAATGCTCGTGAAGTTGCACCTCAACTGCGTTCAAGTTGGGGGGGTTTTCACATCACTTGAAGTTGGTTGTGAATAATATGGGTTATTTTCTTTCCAAAAGGCCAGGTCAGCGGATTACTTGCCAAAGGTGATGAGATTTTTTTGGGTTTTACTTGCGGACCACTCCGCAGTTTGGGTCATACAGTACAGCTCGTATGGGTAAATGGGGATTTAGGGGCCCAAATGAGAAACGTGAGAAACCACGAGGCTTTTGCAAAATTTCTGAGCAAAGCTGGAAGTTCCCATGGCACGAGTTAGTCAGCGCTGGAGATTTTCATGCTGCGGTCATTGAATCTCTATGCTCAGCTAGAGCAGCCAGTTGAGCACTCTCACTTGACTGTTTTGTGCAGGACATTTTACTTACCCTCTGGTTATGACTAAGATAGCGGAAAATCACCATTTTTAATAGGTAAAGCATCTAATTATTTCTATGGGCCATCTATACCATGGCTATGTTAAATAACCAGATGGTATAAAAACTTGAAGATGAACATCTCAGTCCGAGTCAAAAATCGAGGACGCAGGGAACCACAATGTTTGGTAATTCTCAGTCTTACTCATCCAAGTGTGGGCTTGTCTGAAAATAGGGTAGCCGAAAACAAAATGATGTTTTATCCATCTTTATCATCATCTGCTCCACTATAATTGTCATTTTGGGGTATAGCCAGTTTTCAGACAAACACATTTCCATAGATCCATACGTTCAATGATAAAAAACCGTTTTATTTGGTTAGTCTCCCATTTCCTAGCTGTTCTTAGCAACCCAAACCAGAATATCTTGTGCAGTCATATCCCATCAACAAATCATGTAATCCATATTTATCTCCCCCCAAAAACCCCGCATGGTTGGTTAGATATCTCACTATGTGAACTCCCAGAACCACATGGTTGGTTTTTTCTTGGACGAGATCTGACCCAGGTTTGATTGCCGCACCTTCCGCGTCACCGCTGTGGATGACATCCCAGGAGACGAGTTTGAAAAATCGCTGGTTGGGATCGCTGAGGTACCCAGGTACCCCAAATGGTAAACGTTCACAAAAAACAATGGAAAAACACCATTTCTAATGGGTAAATCACCATTTTTAATGGGAAAACCATGGAAAATCACCATTTTTAATGGGTAAATCAACGAACTTTCTATGACCATTTTCAATAGCAAACTGTTTGTTTACCAGAGGGTACAATGGAGGAATACAAAACAAAGATAAACAAAGTTTAGCTTGGGAATCAATGAAGAACAACTTCACCAGTTCTTAACTGAGGTGCCACCTGTGTTGTTTTTGAAGATCAGGTACCACCACTTAGATGAGGTACTAAGTAATGTTAATCCAGCACGAGTAAACCCCTAGTTTGTTTAGTAGGGATGTCAATTTCGAATCGGAATGTAGAACACTATTTTGGGGGTCAACTCCCCAATTCATCGCCTTAATCTGGAATTTTTCCATTGCTTCACCAAGATTTCTCACCTCAACCTTTAGCTATGGGAGTAAACATCACCATTTTTCATATTTTCTCATCCACAAACAGGCCATTTTCCATAGCGTTTTTTTTTTTTGAGTGCCAAAAAAAGGCGACTTTTTTGTTGCCGCTGTCACCTGAGGAGTCGAGCTCTGCGGTGCCTTGAAAAACGTGGTCGCGCTGGGCGCAGGCCTTTTGACGGCAGAGCCATGGGGATTCCATGGATTTTTTCCAGAAAAAAATCCGATGGGATTTAGGGATTTCACTAGAAAACACTGTGAGAAGTTGCCAGTTTTTTTTTTTTTGTGGCTGATTTAACTATGGTTTATGGTAGATATAACTAACATGATATTTTTCTATAGTAATATTTATTACATACTATGACAGTATATATAACAGATTATAACAGCTATATTAATTATCATTTTATATAACACTATATACTGTTATATAACTGTTATAGTACAATAAGTCACTATGTCATAGTACAATAACCACTGTCATATATAACTATCGTAATATGTCACACATTTTTGGTTAAACCGTACAGCCACATACAGCCACTATGACAGCTGTCAGCGAGGCTTCTGCGACGGCCTGGACTATGGAGGCAACACCAAGGCGGCCTTGATCCGCATCGGTCTGCAGGAGCTGACGCGGAGCGGGTTGGCCGATGGCTGGATGAGTTGGATGATGGCCCAATTTTAGTGGTTTATAGAAAAGCCATAGAAAAGCCATAGAAAAGCCATAGAAAAGTAGTGGTTAAGCCATACATAAGCCAACAAATACATGGATAATCATCGGATAATCCCCAGATATATAGTGGTTTATACTGGGGATTATCCATGTATAAGTGGAGGCATACGAGGTATACAATGTAGAAAACCCCTTTCCCATCTTTTGAAACCCAATGCAGCCAACAGCATCATACATTTCATCACAAACAACCACATACACACACCTCTCTCTCTCTATAAATATATACACATGTAATCAGACACATTTTCGCCATAGCATACCACATCATTTCACACAATCAATTTCCTATACACATTCATCACAGCACACCATCATCATATGTTTCGTCAGGTTGTGGTAAAATTAGACAATATTTTGTTGGGAGAGGAAAGATGGGAAAGGGGTATCTACCAGAAAAAACAACATAAACACCATACACATTTCACAGGAGTGAATGAAAAGAGTTTACTGAGACGCCACTCTCGCGTTGGTGTTCATCAACCGCATTTAAACGTTTGACATCCTTGTCTTCTCCACGGCCACAAGTCTCAGCAGGCGTGCCCCGATGGGATGGGATGGAACATGATTCAACATACTCAGTTCACCAATATTTTTGGATGGGTCAAAACCTATCATTTCTATAGACGAATGGGGGCTGAATGGGGATGAACATCCATTTACTAACTATTTTAGGCTTCACCAGGGTACCGTTTGATTTTGACTCACTCATTTTGTTTTGCAAAGCCTACCAGACTCATATGTTTTGCAAGGATCGGCTGGCCCCAGCAACCATTCCATCTCAAACAGATGTGTGTCTTATCGACAGTTGATTGAACATCGATGATTCATAGGGATTCCAAGAAAGAGGACACAGTCACAACAACATTCACCAAACTGGTCCATCTTGAGCTTGCCACAGCCTGCATTGACACCCCGGTAGTTCTGATGGGATCTGCGCAAAGCAATGACGAGAGCGCGCCCCACGCTGCACCCGAAAGCCAACCATTGTCACCGCCGCCAGAAGTCGCCACAACCCAAAGCCCACAGTCCCCACAGCCCAAGCCTGATGCTGTCATGTGGCGCATCGGCCCCGGGATGAGTTTGAAGGATTTGGGCCTTGGAAGGCCGCAATTCGAAGAACAGATCGGAGATGTCGGCCCTTTCCTGCAGCTTTACCGTGAAGGGCCTTGGATTATCGTGGAGAACATTTCAAGCTTTGCGCTTGGGATACTGCCCCAAGTTCGGCGGGGCCGCTTTCTCCGTGGCGATGAAGAAGGGCTTTCGCAGGTCTTGGAACCTGGCGAGACTTATCAGCTGCGGTTTTCAACAGACGAAGAGCACTATCGCATGGGCTATGAGTCCCATCTTCCGCATTTTGTTTGCGATGGCATATCCAAGAGGGTCGACCCGACCCAGATCCAGTTGATCTGCCAGCCTGCTGCTCGCGATTCCGACGGGTGGTACTTCATGAGTGGCAAGGATGGTGTTGGACGACCAGAGGTCTGGCTTGTCTACATAGACTTTGCAAGCGTTGCAGACACTATCGGCTGTTACGGCTGTTATGTGAAGCACCAGCTGATACAGACCTGCACATTCTTGGATACTCGCCGGCCAGCCAGGAGGGTTGATCTGCCTTTGCAAGAGATTCGCTTTTGTCAAGACAGTTGCGGGCAGGAATTTCGTGATGGCAGAAGTCTACAGTCCACTGTACAGCAGCTGAAACAGGGTCAAGTGACGGTCGCTGAGCTTGGCATTCGGGTTGTAGCCTTGGAGTCTGTACACTTTGCCCTGGACAATCGCCGCCTAAAGTGTGTAAAGTCAGCCTTTCCGGCGAGCCAGTCCATCCCGGTGCTGCTGGTAGATTTGCGGGAGCCTCGTATCAAGGAGGAGTGGGACTCCAAGTTCACTGCCGGCAAACGGATCTCAACTCATGAGGAGGCCCGGCAGATGGACCTCGCTCCACAGAATTCAAAGGGCAAGGGCAAGGGCAAGGGCAAGAAGGGTAGAGGCAAGCCTAGGGGCAAGAGGGAGAACCGGCCATAGTTGGGTTCGGCCTGACCTCGAACTTCAGAAGTTTCAGCAGCAGATGGGAGCGGTGGCTTTTTTAATTTTTGATGATTTTTGCAGAGTTGAGCTGATCACACAAATGTGTTCCAGTGTCACTGCATCTCATAGTGCCAGCGACCAGAAGCTATGCTGAGCTTATTTGGCATTGGAAAAAGAGCCTTATTTTTTGGCAGTGACTTCAACCAGAGCTTGGAGTGTGTATTTTTTTACCCAGCAGTGTCCAAACCCTTACCATTTTGCCCCGCTTACCCCTTCAACATCTGCCATCCTGACAGGTCTTGTACATCAAGTCGATTACAACCGTCAACAGCACCATCCACCAGCACCACAAGCCTCAGGTACAGCACATGATGCTAAGCCCCAACATCTAATATCTGGTTGGTGGTTTGGAACATTTTTTATTTTTCCATATATTGGGAATAATAATCCCAACTGACTAATATTTTTTGGAGGTGTTGAAACCACCAACCAGTAATATTTTCTGGACAAGTTGATAGTGTAATTTTCAGCATAGGGCTCCAGCGGGACGGGGAAAGCTGAAGGCTGAAGTGGAGAAGGGTTTTGTAACCTTTGTTGGTTGATTATTATAGGGGATTGTACTACCCAATTCAGTATATATATATATGTTTCTACGTCCCACGTGGATAAACACGAAACCAACTGATTTTCCTTCTAGCTTGTGGCTTAAGGGCACTCTTTCTTGATGATGAGTCAATTACATATATATATATATACACACACACATGTTTTATTAGATTACATTGGGGATCATCAAAATCCATTGTGGGTATAGCTATCAACCAACCAGTATAAAGGGACAACAGAGGATTTTCAACACTGCTCATGTTTAACGGGTCGGTTTTGGCGGGACACCCCAACCAAAACCACCGTATAACTAGGCATTAGAACTGGGAAATTCCTACAATCACTGAGTGGGACAGCCACCCATAATTTTATGAGCTAATCACATCCCATTTGTATGGGTAATCCACCCGACAGCTGGTATTCTTACATTACATGCCATCGATCCCATCCAATTTCGGGAAGACCTCCCTGGAATGACGATCAGCCAAACCATAATTTGACATGACAACCTGCCATCATATCATATACATGTACATATACATAATACATATACATATACATATACATATAGATACACATACACATATACATATACGTGTATATACATATACAAATATTATACTGTATTATATTATATTATATTGTATTATATTATATTGTATTATATTATATTATATTATAGTATATTTACATTATATTGTAGTATAGTATATTTATATTTATATTTATATTTATATTTATATTATATTATATTATAGTATAGTATATTTATATAATATAATATAATATAATACAATATAATATAATATAATAATATATAATATATAATACATAATATATAATACATAATATATAATATATAATATATAATATATAATATATAATATATAATATATAATATATAATATATAATATACAATATATAATATATAATATATAATATATAATATATAATATAATATATAATATATAATATATAATATATAATATATAATATAATATAATATAATATATAATATAATATAATATAATATATAATATAATATATAATATAATATATAATATAATATAATATATAATATAATATAATATATAATATAATATAATATAATATATAATATATAATATAATATAATATAATATAAATATAGTATAAATATAATATAATATAATATAATATAGTATTATATTATATTATATTACATTATATTACATTATATATTATTGCATTATACTATATTACAATATTATTTTATATTTTACTTTATTGTATATATGTATATATATATAATGTTTATACATGTATCTGTACAACCCCTTGTTGTACATAATTTTGGTGAGGTGATGGGTGCAGATTGGCCAGACATAGCTTGCGATACACTCTTTTGAATTTAGCACATGCATAGGCCGCAGCGACGGAGCTGCATTGGCATTTCACCCCTGTGGGGGCCATTGACGGACCGACCCGGCTCGAGAAACTCCTGGTTTGAGGAGATGAAGACTTTCATCAGGTACTTCTACCCTGAGGCCGACTTTTTGTGGGGTGACAAGGTGGCTGGGGTCCTAGAGGTCTGAGGTAGTGTAAAGAATTGGCCAATCCGGACTTTTTGGGGCCAGTGATGTTTGTTGAACCAGAATGATGCAGCAAAAAGACCTACCACCGGACATCAAGATGGCGGGATTGAGGTCAGGATTCAGATACCTATTTATCAGCTAGCCTTGACGAAAAATGTTGTAAACCTTGATGGGGGCGGGGGAGAATATCTCAGTCCTGAGACATGCTGCTGGTAATGTGCTTCATACAGTGGCTACGTGGAACTTTGCAATATTGGCCCGTTAGAAGTTGACACGATCTTAACCCAACCCTCAGCGCGGTAGCAGCAAGCGCCTTCCGCCTGTGCCAAACAAAGGCTCCAATATTTGGTACCTCCGCATCCCCAAACAGATGCTTCTTCGCAACAGATTATTCGCTGCATTTCCGTGTTACTTTCGTTTAAGGAATAGACTCTAGACCATTATTATCATGTTTCCGGAAAAACTAGACATGATCCTCACAAATTCAGAATATTCCAGCTGCTCATAGGTTCCAGATGGTTCCAGCAACTTTGGACCGCAAGTCATCAGCACCGGTGCCCCATGACCAGCCTACCGACCGGTGCCCCATGGCCACTCGGAGCGGCAGCCTGGGCCGGGCGCGTTCGGAGGCGGCGAAGCTTCCGGCGGTGTCGCGCAGGGTGGGCAGTTCCCCACCGGAGAGGAAGGCCATGGCGGCCATGGCGGGTGACGCCTGGGCTGGAGAAGTTGTGGGTTCCCCAGGTGATGGCCCATGAAAATCATGAAAATCATGGGGAAAATGAAGTTTTTTGATGAATTTTGAAGGCATGGGGTACCATATTTTGGGACCGAATCAGTGGGAATGGTAAGCCATCTTTACCCAGCTTTACCATTTGGGGCGGTGTTAAAAACTATATGCCCAAAAAAATACGATTTATCATTTGCATTGCCCCGATGAACATCCCAAGAACGAAGAAAATAACTGAGATGGGGATGGGTCAAAATTAAGGACCAGGGGCACCACAATTTTTGTTTTTTTTGAGTGTCAACTATCTCATTCTGGGGCGCCTAATAACTTGACCCATACCCAGATGTTCATCCAATTTTGGGAGGATTCATTCTGGCCCTTGGTCAAACTTTGGCATGTGGATCACAAAGGGTGAATAAATATGTTGGCGCCCGGGGGAGCAACCCCCACTGTCAGATGACCGATGTGGTCTGCCGACCTGGTCAGCAGATCGATTCTGATGATTTGGGCACCCCCCTGAACCCCCAAACTTGTTTAGATATGTTTAGATTCCATTCAGCATGGCCAGGCCCCAAGCAGTCAAAGCACTGACAGATCTTCCAAGTTGCCTTCCATCGCTCTGGGCCCCGGTGTTCCCAGCGGTTACCGCGCCGACATGGAGGCGCGGCCCAAGCGCACCCCGCCCACGGGAACCCGCGGGAAGCCGCCGGCCGGCCGCACCCCAGCAGTTTCCAGCGCCGCGGCATCGGCGCCCGCGGCGGGAGATGCGGTGGATTTGAAGAACTACGTCAGTGATGAACTGCGCAAAGTCCTGGAGGAAGAAGAGGTGGGGATGGATGGGTCAATGGGTAGCAATTGCGCATTTCAACGAAGAATGGAACATGATGTGAGAGCAACAGAATGCGGCGGCAGTTTGAAGGTGGGTATATGATGGTATATGGTATATATCGTATTGTAAATTGGAAGTGGATGATTTGTTTCCGGTAACTCCAATTGCCGTGACTTGATGTTTGAATTCGATCATTTCCATGGGTCAAAAATCGTTGTCAGGTCTCCTACAACTGGCGCCGGAGGCCCAAGCCGGTGGAACAAGCTCCAGCGGCATCTGGATCCTCCCAGGGGAGACAAAACCATGGCGAGGTCAACAACTCCAAATCGTCGCCGCCAAGTCGAGCTGCCCCAGCCCCAGCTGCGTATGCTGCGTCGGCCCCAGCTGCGCCACCGGCTGCGCGGGGCGCGGGCTATGCAGGTGCGGTTGGGGATGCCATCCAAGCGGTCGCAAGTCAACCTCTTCCGTCATAAAACTATACGCCCCACATGGTCCATAGGTCCATAGGTGTTTGAAAAACTGGGATCCCCAAGGTCATCCTGGGCATGGTCAAGTTGCAGGCCACATTCGTCCCCTCATCAGCTTTCTTGGATACCCATCTCTCCCACAGTCCTATCTCAGGTGGCGTCGTGGCCTCGCTTCAGCCATGCTTCTGTTCGAAGTTGGAACCCTCCCAGTTGACTCCCAAAATCCGCCTGGTCTCCTATGATGGTGGCATAGCAATGCTCATGGCTGGTCCTTTGTGTGGCGCGGCGATAAGAACATGGAACGGTTGGAGAGCACAAGATGGGGCTGGATGTTTTGGGCAATCAGAACCACTGGGTTATACGTCTATATGAAGCTATATATTATATTATATTATATTGTATTATATTGTATTGTATTATATTGTATTGTATTGTATTATTATATACACATACAGTCAGTATACATATCCCATCCCAAAAGGTCACAAAAATCACAAATCATCCATATCTCCAGGTTACGAATCCCATCCCCTCATATTTCGCACACCGAAACCGGTTCCGTTGGATGGGAAAAAAATCCAGTAGCTGGGCTCAACCAACCAGATTTCTCAAGGATGGAAACATCGATTCACAAAAATGGGCAGAAATTTGTTGTGCATGGATATCGCCATGGGTATTTACCTTCATAATTGGGATATAACCCCTATGGTCAAACATCTGGATTTTTTTTTCTCTTCCATGTGATTGTTTTCCACATTTTGAAGAAACACTGAAGTCAAAAAGACGGGATGTTGGTGAATATATTCATTGTTAGTGAATTATCCCAAGTATATTCTTTCCAATTTCCAGCGCATATCATCATTGGTGAGTTTTAAATTGCAACAATCTGGGGATGATCAGAAAAAGTCAAGACGTCCGTCTTGAAGTTGGGGCCAGGATGGTTGTATACATAGATTACCCTCTGGTAAACGTTTACAGTTTGCGAACTGGAAAATTGCCATAGAAAGTTCGTTCGTTGATTTACCCAGCTCTAAAATGGTGGATCTTTCCATGGTTTTCCCATTAAAAATGGTGATTTTCCCATGAAAAATGGTGATTTTCCATGGTTTTTGGTCTGTTTACCAGGCCGGGTCATGTCGGTGAACCACTTCCGATGGGTCCAGGTAGCTCGTCCACAAAGACGGCTCCACCTCCACGATGGTTTTTGCGCTGGATCCAAGGTGGAGCTCTAGAGATGGGTTGGATCCATGAGTTTCCCACATGTTCGTTTACCCTCTGGTAAATTAACAGTTCGACCCTGGCAGTTGTTGGGGTTGGAAGATTAGTGAAACCATTAAAACTAGGCTATTTTTTCAGGGTCCAACTGTTAATTTACCAGAGGGTACCCCCCAAAACTGATAGGGTGAATTTCCACTGATCGACGGCTATCAGATCTATCAGTTTCCCATATATCGGATGTGAGTTTACCCCAGGATGACCAGCAAAAATCGGGCATTTCACCAACAAGAAAGTTTTTTTTTTTAGAACACATGAACCAATATCAACTTGGAAACCAAGTACCCTAATCGTAAAATGTCAAATGACACTACAGAAATCCATATACAGAAAAAACAGATGTAGGGCCAGGGCTTCAAACTGTTGCACCCTCATGTTCATGTAAATACTTAGTCCCCAAAAGTACCACTGTTCCAACTGCTTTGGCCAACTGTCTTTGTTTTAGCTGTGTTGAAACCACCACGGCCGGTCCCTATTTGTGATTCCATGACTATAAGCCCCTGGGCTTATCGGTTGCAGTGGTGCCATCAACATACAGTACATGCCACGTGCCGCAAGGTGATCAGGTTGTTACCCTCTGGTAATTGAACATAACTATTGAAAATTGCCATAGAAATAGTTGATTTACCCAGCTATAAATGGTGATTTTTCAGTTCGCTATGTTGGTTTACCAGGTACTTGCAAGTGGGCGTTGCCCACTTTCTAGTACGAGCACCAACGCTCAGAAACGTACGTTTACCACGAAACAGATCCGGTGGTCGTTCCATCCAACTTGACCATGGCACATCATGGCACTGTTTTTTTGGTTTTTGCAGACTATATTCCAAGTACAGATGGTTAAATCAGGTTAAATCATGTGAAAAATCCATGGATATTCCGATGATCTCCTGGTTTTTCGGCCAACAAAAAGACATCCAAAAAGGGTCAAGCTCCAGTTCGTTAGCTAAGTTGGTGCAAATAACTATAATAACAATAGCGAACAATAGTGTATGATACGTAAATAGCTGCATTTAGATGGGGTTTTCTCAACCAACAAACATACCCTCTGGTAATTTAACATAACTATGGAAAATCACCATTTTATAGCTGGGTAAATCAACGAACTTTCTATGGCCATTTTCCAGTTCGCAAACTGTAAACGTTTCCCAGAGGGTAACTTATCTTCCATTATAAGTTGGTTTATAAAGCCCATGAAAATATCCATTAACTAGTTCGTTATATCTACCGTAATTAATAAACCATAGTTAAGCCAGAGGGTCACAGGGTATCCATTTTTTAATGGGTACATCAACTATAAATGACAATTTTCACTAGCAAACTGTTAGTTTAAATGACTATTATCGAATCATTAATAATCATTAATCACCATTATAGAATCATTAATCACCATTAATCACTATTAATCACTATTAATAAACCATAGTTCCTGCAGGTCGCAGTTCCAGCAAAGTCTTCAGCCTGGCGGCAGAGGATTGGCTCCGAGCTGAGTTGGGCTCCATGGAACCGTCTCCAGGCCGTTGGGGGCCGCGTTGCGGTTCCAGGTGGAGAAAGTCAAGGACCAAAAAATCCCACTGTTTTGGCAACAGTTATAATACTGTAGTTATATAAGTTATATATGGATATATATATATAATATGTATGTATATATATAATTATATATCTATATCTAAATCTTGTCCCATAAAGGTGTGCCATCATGAATTATCATTACCCATTGTGTGACTCTAAAATCCCATGATTGACTGATGATATTTATAGGGCGCCCCATGAAATGATTACCCTCTGGTAAACTAACATAACTATGGAAAATCACCATTTTTAATGGGAAAATCCACTATAAATGGCCATTTTCAATAGTTATTTGTATGTTTACCACCATTTATAGTGGATTTTCCCATTAAAAATGGTGATTTTCCATAGCTATGTTAAATTACCAGAGGGTAATTTTGCTCCAGGTGCGTCCCGCGACGTGCTCGCCGGGCTCGTGCCTCCCAAAGCGTTGCTCGCCGGGCTCTTGGGCGATCCATCGCTGAACGCGGCCGGCGCGGTGAACGGCGCGGGGCTGGTGGACACTTGGGACATCTCGACTCGTTGGGGGCACCAGAAAACACCTTCAAAGTGGGGCCCCCGTTCGATAGCTAAGTTGGTTCATAACTCCAATAACTATGGTTTATGGTACTTATAACTATAGTTACTGGGGCGAATCTAAACCAACTTATAACTGGGGGGCCCCACATTGTTGAGATGTTGGAGATGATGGGTTTCAGAGTTTTTTCTTACTGAGATGGTTAGAACAGTCACTGTTTGATGTTCATTTTTGGGATGTTGTTGCAGTTGTGCATGAAAAAAGTGTGCGTTCTATGGCGCATTTCCATGTGCTGCAATCCTGCAACATCCTCCTTGATATCCCCAATGTACTTGGTGCTTGTTGATTTCCCCCATTGACATTGCTGATTGTGTGTTAAAGTTTGATTAGATTCCCGTTGCATTGTAGTGAAGTCGGCACGATCACACTTGCATCTTCTGACCTCAAATGCCTGAAGTGATCTCTTCCAGTCATGATGGTTTGTGTTGTTGGTTCTTTTGGCTTGATCACTGACATAATACAACCTGCTTTCTGCTGAGATGCAGGGGAGTAGTGCCGTCTTCAGGGAACATCTAGTTATAACTATACTTATACAGGCCGATATATCCACCAGGGGCTAGTGCTTACATCCATGGAACTCATTGCAAACCATTTGATATCATTCATTGGGGGCTCAGATCCAACCCCTACTGCAGACGTTGAATGAATTCACCATTGTCGTTGGTAGGTTCTACCCCATTCATCTCTTTTTGTTTATCTATCGCATTCATCCCCCTCTTCGTTTGGTTCATCCCCCTTCTTTTTTGAGTTCCCTACCATCTACCTATCATTTACCTTCGGCCATTCAAAGTGACCTTCGGCCCGGCCCAGGAGCAGTTCGGCTCGCCCAACGCTGCGTGCTGCAAGGCACTGCACGAAGTGATGGCAGCCACTGATCCGTTGGAAACGATGGAACTATTGACCTCCCAGGTGGAAAATTGAGAGGATGGAGGAGATATGGTGGGGTAAAGAGCTGTTTCTTGTGGATTGAAAGTTGCATGGTTTATGAATGTTTATGATTCGCTATTGGTTGAACTGGGTCATTTCCATTTTTCAGCCGGTAACCGATGTTTTAGCCATAGCCATTTCTTTTCCTGGTTCTCGACATGGGCCTCCCAGGTTTTCGGGGGATTGGAAGATGATTCATCACACTTGGATGGATTCTGCAGGTCCTGGGGCTTCACCAGCTATCGTTTCGGTGGGACCTCGAAAACGGTGGTCTCAAAATTTGAACCCTCTGGCTCTCTGGTAAAAGTTTACATAACTATGGAAAATCACCGTTTTTAATGGGAAAATCCACTATAAATTGCCATTTTCAATAGCGAACTGTTAAATTACCAGAGGGTAAGTAGTATTTTGAGGTGATGGTAGGGGTGAATAGCTATTCTTGCAGGTTTAAGGATAATGTTTTTCTTGTTGAAATTGTTGTCACGATGCCTCATTGTTGATGGTTGAAATGGGAACTCTCCATTCAGCTGATACAAATTCTAGACAATTCACTAACATCTATTTTCTTCCTGGGTGCTGGTACAAATCAACCAAAACTCCCATCAACTTCTCTAAACTTCACATTCTCAGCATGTGCATCCCAAACAAATCCATAAAAATCCTCCAGACTCCGCATGATTCCTAGCTTTTCCTATAAAAACCCAGTAAAACATGCATCTTCCTTAGGTTTTTGGACATTTTTTCGAGTTCCACAGGTAGAAGTGGCCCTGGGTCGCCTTGAACCACCCCGCGGCTGTGCTCCTGCGGAGCTGCTGCAGGCGGCGCTGCGACGGGAACTGCTGCGCTGCCTGTGGTGCGCCGGGTCCTTCGAAGGCGGGACATTTTCTGGAAAACGGGAAAAAATGGGGTTTGAAGGGACTTCCGACTTTGGCTTTTTGATGGTTCTAAACTGTTCGAAATGTTTTATTATTATTATTTTGGATAGTTTTTCGAAGGGAATTTCCCATGGTTTTAAGCGTGTTTTCTGGATTTTGGATAGTTTTTGAAGAGACGAACATCACGTTTTTTTTGATGGGTTTTGAATGGATTTCACGTGGCTTCGGGATGGGATGGATGGATCTTTTCCAACAAAACCGGAGTTCCGCCCATTCAACCGGTGGCGAGAGGAGCAACTTCAGGGTACAAAAACCCATTGAAAACCCATAGAAATCCACGGAATCTGCCATGGAATCTGCCATGGAAAAGCCCGTGGCTCAGGTCATCCAGGTCCCGGTGTCTTCGACGATGCCTGGCTGCTGCGACAGCTGCCGCGGTCTCCGGAGGCGCTGCTGGAGGAAGCTGCCGAGGAGGAGATGCTGCGGCGGGAGAACGAGTTCCTGGATCGATATCTGGTGAGGCTCATGAAGCTGAAACGCCACCTGGATGAAAAATCCGGCGGGATTTCATGGGATTTCATTGATTTAAGACATTTAAGACCTGAGAATGATGGGGACATGCCCAATTTGGTGGAGAATGAACATGGGTTCTTTTTCGTTCCAGGGCATCAAAGGTCATCAAAGGTTCTTTTTTCATGGGCCCAAGCCCAGCTGCATCGCACAATTGGATGAAGAAGAAGATCAAAACAGCTGAAACCCGTGAATCCCCTTGGGATTTTCACTGATTTTCATGGTGCTCCTATGGTTTCCCCTAGATCTTCCCATGGTAAAATACAGCGATCCCGCAATCCCGTGCCCTGGATCCCAGGCAGTTTGAGCTTCCTCTTGGAGACCTGGCAGAAGGTGGATCACTATCAGATTCTGGGCGTCAGCAGCTCCGCGAGTGATAAGGAGCTACGGAATGCCTATCGCAAGGCTTGCCTCAGGTGGGGTGGCAGAACGGGTGAACGGGTGCAGAACGGGTGTTTTGAGAGAGAAATATGGACTATATAGATTCCCAGATCTTAGATTTTAGACTTAGATCTTAGATCTTGGAAACGGTTAGGTGTTGTGGATAAATGGACTGACTTAGTGACTTAGATGGGGGTTTCCTAAGTGGGGTATCCCCAAGTCACCATGGTTGTTTCAATACTAAGTTATGGTCTAAATGACTGAACCATTTGGGGTGCCCCCACGACTTAGGAAAACCTCCAGGTGAGTGCGGTGATACTGTGAGCATTCGACCGCTACTTCCTGGGGGATGGCTACTTCACCATGCCTGGGGGTCCCTTTAAATCATCCCAAAAGCGGCCAAGACCCAATTTCATAAACCTCAAACTTGGGGATGGTTTATATATTATATATTATTGGGTTTCTCTGGGTTTCCCTCACTACCTTAGATATGGGTTCATATAATAACCTTTTGTGAAGTTGATTTGAAGTATATAATCTTTTGTTCATATATAATGATAACCTTATGTGACGTTTTATAATAACCTTTTGTTCATATATATATATATATATGTATATAATAACCCAGTGAGATATCATGATTTGAAGTTGATCTCTGGACTTTTTAGCCAAATCCGACGACTGGGAGTTGACGGTCACGGTTTTTCCGAAAAAAGGCCTGGGGTTCACCATGAATTCAAGCAGCGAAAACAAGCCATGATACTGGAACAACACTCGAAGTTTTCCATCACCTCTTGGATCCACATTTTGTTGGCATTTCGGCTGTGGATTCGAAACTTTTCATGTACCCGGCCTGGTAATCTGTTACAGTTCGCGAACTGGAAAATGGCCCATAGAAATAGTTGATTTACCGAACTTAAAGAAGGTGATTTTCCAGTTCGCTATGTTAGTTTACCAGAGGGTATGAGTCAACCTTTTTTGGGCCCCACAGCCTATAGATGTTGATCTTTCTGGTGCAGGTTGCATCCTGATAAAGGTGGTGACAAGCAACAGTTCCAACAGCTGCAGGCGCATCAGGGGCGGCCTTTGGAGGTGTTCATTCTCAGATCGCGGATGACATTGCCACAGGGAGTTGTTTTTTAAATATGGGACAGCCAAGAAGAATGTGACTTTACGGCCTGGTTGGTGGCGACTGGAACCATGGAATTTTTAATGACTTTCCCATTTTCAGTTGGGAATTTCAGAAAATCCCAACTGACGATTCGGTGACTCATATTTTTCAGAGGGGTTGGGTCGGGGTAGGGCTCAACCACCAACCAGTGGTGAATTCATGGGCATATCATAGGACTCTGATGGCTTTCTTCAGTCATGGGATCCCCAGTCGTCACCAAGGACTTGGACCATGACTGGGGTACCCCCATGACGTCGGAAACCTCCAGCCACGGCCCAAATTTCGGGCATGGTTTCGCCTCTGGTAAACATACCAAAAACAATGGAAAGATCCACCATTTTTCATGGGTAAAGCAACTATTTCTATGGCCATTTTCAATAGCAAACTGTAACAGATTACCAGAGGTGTAGTAATCGAATCACGAATCACTGACGAACGAGGGAAATTCATTGGGTTAGCCAGAGATGGATCCTTTTTTCTGGTTGCGAATCAAGTGTCCATGGCCATCTTTCGCCAGAGCAATGGAGGTAGAGAACCAGCCCATGATATCTAGCCAAAAAGAGGTCTAGCTGGCTAGATTCTTCCATAGACTTTCTTTTCTCCTCTTTCCTTTGATTCTCATTTGTTTAGTTGTGTTTGAACCCATTTTTCTTAGTCAACCTGTAACTTTTTAATCTCCTGCTGCTCCCAACCCCTACTGTTTTCCTAGTTTATCTCTGTTTCACCACGGTTTTCACCACGGTGAAATCAGCATTTCTCCAGGATTCCTACGCGCGGATCTTGGAAGAACGACAGCGCCAAGCCGCCCCGCCAGAGCGGCCGCCCTCCATGCCGGGCCGGCCGCGGGGCTCACAAGGTCCGTCGCTGTCCATTGAGGCTGAGGTGCGCGGAGGACCATGTGGAGCATGTTCATCAATTTAAGGTTATGATATTCTTATTAAGGTTATCTGGTTGGTTTTCCATATATTGATGAACTATTATAAGGTTATTATTTAATAATATACCAGTAGTACCCGCACGAGGCGGGGCGGAAGTTGCCTTAAAGATATATATGAGACCTTTCTCATCTATAGAACTTGCATGCGCCGTGCGCCAGCGAAGCCCGTGCGTGCGTGCACTCTGCGAAACTGGTGTCTTGTTTCACATGTCACATTTGAAGCTCCACGTCACACTTCACACTTGACAGTCTTCACACTCCACACTACACACTGCACTCTTCACACTGCACTCTGCGCACTGCGCACTCCACACTTCACACTTCACACTCCACACTTCACACTTCACACTGCACGCTTCCCACTGCACACTCCACACTTCACACTTCACACTCCACACTTCACACTTCACAGTCCACACTTCACACTTCACACTCCACACTTCACAGTCCACACTTCACACTCCACACTTCACACTGCACTCTTCACGCCCCACACTGCACACTGCACCCTTCACACTCCACACTTCATCTCATCTGAGCTCTTCTCACCTTATCCCAGCTCATCTCTTCTGATCTCATCTCTTCTCATATGTCATCTAAACTTTCATGAATCACTTCCCAGTCCTACTACTAAGGAAATGGATCTCGACGCTAAAGCGACAAAAAGACGATCTTGAAGCACTTTTTAAAAGGAATTTTAAAAGGAAAATTATTAGCGCCAAAATTGAGAAAATCTGCTGACAAATCACTTTCGCAGCCTTGATGCAGCCATTCCAATACGATTTACGATCTTCAGCTGCAAAAGAGAGAATAGTATTACGCATGCAGCCGCTGCACCAAGCAACCTTGACGCAGCCACTACAATGCGATCTGCAGGGACTGACTTGCAAAACACAATAGAACTACGTGCAATGGCGTCGGAAATTGCAGCTCCAAAACCGGATCTCGACGCCAAAGCGAAAAAAATACGATTTTGAAGCACTTTTCAAAAGGAATTTTAAAAGGAAAATTATTAGCGCCAAAATTGAGAAAATCTGCTGACAAATCACTTTCGCAGCCTTGATGCAGCCATTCCAATACGATTTACGATCTTCAGCTGCAAAAGACAATAGTATTACGCATGCAGCCGCTGCGCCAAGCAACCTTGACGCAGCCACTACAATGCGATCTGCAGAGACTGAGTTGCAAAACACAATAGAAACTACGTGCAATGGCGTCGGAAATTGCAGCTCCAAAACCGGATCTCGACGCCAAAGCGACAAAAAGACGATTTTGAAGCACTTTTTAAAAGGAATTTTAAAAGGAAAATTATTAGCGCCAAAATTGAGAAAATCTGCTGACAAATCACTGTCGCAGCCTGGATGCAGCCATTCGAATACGATTTACGATCTTCAACTGCAAAAGACAATAGTATTACGCATGCAGCCGCGGCACCGAGCAACCTTGACGCAGCCATTCCAATGCGATCTGCAGAGACAGAGTTGCAAAACACAATAGAACTACGTGCAATGGCGTCGGAAATTGCAGCTCCAAAACTGGATCTCGACGCCAAAGCGACAAAAAGACGATTTTGAAGCACTTTTTAAAAGGAATTTTAAAAGGAAAATTACTAGCGCCAAAATTGGGAAAATCTGCTGACAAATCACTTTCGCAGCCTTGATGCAGCCATTCGAATACGATTTACGATCTTCAGCTGCAAAAGACAATAGTATTACGCATGCAGCCGCTGCGCCAAGCAACCTTGACGCAGCCATTCCAATGCGATCTGCAGAGACTGAGTTGCAAAACACAATAGAACTACGTGCAATGCGTCGGAAATTGAAGCTCCAAAACTGGATCTCGACGCCAAAGCGAAAAAAACACGATTTTGAAACACTTTTTAAAAGCAATTTTGAAAGAAAAATTATTAACGCCAAAATTGAGAAAATCTGCTGACAAATCACTTTCGCAGCCTTGATGCAGCCCTTCCAATACGATTTACGATCTTCAGCTGCAAAAGACAATAGTATTACGCATGCAGCCGCTGCACCAAGCAACCTTGACGCAGCCACTACAATGCGATCTGCAGAGACTGAGTTGCAAAACACAAGAAAACTACGTGCAATGGCCTCGGAAATTGCAGCTCCAAAACCGGATGTCGACGCCCAAGCGAAAAAAATACGATTTTGAAGCACTTTTCAAAAGGAATTTTAAAAGAAAAATTATTAGCGCCAAAATTGAGACAATCTCCTGACAAATGACTATCGCAGCCTGGATGCAGCCACTCCAATACAGATTCCAAAACACCCTATAACTACGCACACACACAAGCACACCCAAAGCAGCTTGAAGCCACCGTGACACTGCGGCAAAAAAAAAACGATAAACCGACCGCAGCCGCAACCGTCGCACACACGAGGTACCTTTCATCGTCGCCTGCAGCCACTTTACACGGAAAAACACAAGGTTTCGTGCTCCGGCTTCCTCCCCAAAACATAGCCCATGCAACATCATGCAGCCATTCCAATGGGATCTGCAACCACAGATTCCAAAACACCCTATAACTACGCACACACAACCACACCCAAAGCAGCTTGAAGCCACCGTGACACTGCGGCAAAAAAAACGATAAACCGACCGCAGCCGCAACCGCCGCACAGACGAGGTACCTTTCATCGCCGGCTGCAGCCACTTTACACGGAAAAACACAAGGTTTCGTGCTCCGGCTTCCTCCCCAACACAAAGCCCATGCAACATCATGCAGCCATTCCAATGCGATCTGCTACCACAGCTTCCAAAACACCCTATAAACTACGCACACACAACCACACCCAAAGCAGCTTGAAGCCACCGTGACACTGCGGCAAAAAAAAACGATAAACCGACCGCAGCCGCACCCGTCGCACAGACGAGGTACCTTTCATCGTCGCCTGCAGCCACTTTACACGGAAAAACACAAGGTTTCGTGCTCCGGCTTCCTCCCCAAAACATAGCCCATGCAAGATCATGCAGCCATTCCAATGCGATCTGCAAGCACAGCTTCAAGAAGCGCATAGAACTACGCACACAGGAACAACCACTCGTTGCAAAACACATAGGAGGAACAATTCGCGACAGAAACGACCCCAGCCGCAACCGCCGCACAGACGAGGTACCTTTCATCGCCGGCTGCAGCCACTTTACACGGAAAAACACAAGGTTTCATGCTCCGGCTTCCTCCCCAACTCACCCCTTCCCTTCCTCACCACTTCCCATCGTCACCACTTCCCATCGTCACCACCTCCCTTCCTCACCACTTCCCTTCCTCACTACTTCCCTTCCTCACCACTTCCCTTCGTCCCCACCTCCCTTCCTCACCATTCCCCTTCATCATCACTTCCCTTGGTCACCACTTCCCTTCGTCACCACTTCCCTTCGTCACCGCTTCCCTTCGTCACCACTTCCCTTCTTCACCACTTCCCTTCGTCACCACTTCCCTTCGTCACCGCTTCCCTTCGTCACCACTTCCCTTCGTCACCACTTCCCTTCTTCACCACTTCCCTTCGTCACCACTTCCCTTCGTCACCACCCCGTCATTGTCACCACCCTTATTCTTTTGTTATGTATTGTTATGTTATGTATTGATATACGATCTACCGCCCTTCATCATTTCAAGTCTCAGAATTCTATTTGTCCGTAACACGGAAGTATTGCTTCCCAACTTCCTTTGATAATATCCATATTTAAGAACAACCTTGGAGAATCCAGTATATGGATATTATTCCAGCACTGGTTATGGTTTTGCTATGGATAACCTTAACCTTATGTTATGTTATCCAGTGTATCTCCAACCAGTGCTGGTTAAATTTCTCCAGTGTGGCCCCATGATATCTGGGTGGTTTTCCATATATTGGGAATTTCATGATCCCAACTGACGAACTCATATTTGTCAGAGGGGTAGGTATACCACCAACCAGTTAATGTGATAAATATTTTAAAAACATGTTATGAATCGTTAAATTAAGGTTACATTAAATGTGAAACATAGTATGACATGTGAAAAAACATAGGGATTTAATTTAAGGTCATAATTTATAATATATATATATAAATACATGATTGGTATAGCGATATACTTTGTTATACACGTAAACATGACTTTTATTAATTTCACGCCTCAATTTTTGTAGTGTGTCAACCGATTGGTACATGGCAGGTGAAGATGAGCTGGGCTATATATATATATATCAATGCATATATATATATATACACATGATAATCGTAATAAAACATCCTCAATAGTATAGAAAGATTAATCAAAGACATACTATAATGATCATAACTTATAATATAATATAGATAGATCACACACACATATACATATATATATATATGAATACGTATATATATATATACGGTATATAATGGGGTGTATATATATATGTATATAACACATACCTTTTCTTGCCATAAGCACACCGTTGCCAGACGTCACCGCCTGACCCACGCTGGTCCTCCGAAACGGCGGAAGTTTCGCAGTGCATCACGAGCTTCCAGCGGCGAGCGGAGGCGGTTCGCAAGGGGTGGAACATGGCAGAATAGATTGGGATACATACATGGAAAAACATAGACATGATGGATAATTACGATTGTCCTGAGAAGATATTGGGAAATTCAGATGATGATGATGATGATGATGATGATGATATGCTCACCCCGCCCACCAGGACCTACCTTTTTTTCTATTCCATTGACTGTTTCATTGCAAGGTCAACCATCTGCTATCTGAAAAAAAACAAGAAGAAGAACAAAAACACACAAAAAAAACAATGCATTGGAGAGCCTTCTCCCCTCACCCAGTCCCAAAGTAGGTCACCCAAACCTTGTTTTGGTGTTGTTCAAGGATTTGATCACTAGGATTAAGCCAGATTAATCCAGATTAATCCAGGCCAAATCTGATTCATCTGGCCTCTAAGGCATCATGTGTCTATCAAATGCATCCTTCACAAACCATAATCAAAAAAGTATTGTATGCTAAACATGCGCAGGTATTCCTTGGGGATGTGCAATTTTCCTTTTAGGTGTGAGGCCTTTGGGAATATACCATTCTCCTTGTGGTGAGTGAAGCCTTTCCTTCAAATAAATGGCGTTCCTGTCCAAATAGAGGGCAGCTGGGTTTCTTTGAAAGGAGTGTTGCATAGGTTCAAAGAAACGGTGTGATTGAAAGGAGTGCTACATATGTTCAAAGAAATTGTATGATTATCAAACAAAAAGGACAACTGATTCAATTTTCCTTTTGATGAGTGAAGCCTTTTGTTCAAATAAATGGTGTTCCTGTCCAAATAGAGGGCAGCTGGGTTTCTTTGAAAGGAGTGTTCCCTATGTTCAAAGAAATGGTGTTACCTTCGAACATAAAGGACAGCTGAGCTTCTTCGAGAGGAGTACTACATCTTGAAAGGATACACTGCATATTCCGAGAAAAAACAATAGCTTTTAGGTTAACTATTCAATCTTTGAAGAAATGGCATCTGTTGGAGGGAATGGTACCATGATAAAGAAATAACACAGGAATACCGCACTTTAAAACACAATACACTTTGTAGCGGACTTATATCTTTTTTCAAAACAAGGGGGGGCCTGAGAACCCAAAAGCAAAACGACAGCAAACAAATGAGAGTAATACTGATAATTGGTTTGTTTCTTTTTCGCCTCTTGCCAGCTTCTTTTTAGAAGATGAACATTATGGACGCATTCACTGCAAATTTCATTTTTCCCCATCTGCCAGGTGAGGGTTGTTTGATTTTATCAGAGTTGTTCTCCTCGGCTAGCTGTCCTCCTCGTCCTCCTCGTCCTCCGCCTTCTCCTCCTCCTCTGCCTCCTCCTCCAGTTTCTCCTCGATCATGTCTGCATCAACTTCCACCTCAACTTCCGCCTTGCCAACTCTTCGCCAAGCTCTTTGCCAACTTCCCAGCTCAGTGTGCACCGCTGGACCTCAACCTGGGACCAAACAGCTCAGTGTGCACCGCTGGACCTCAACCTGCGGCCTTCCCAGCTCAGTGTGCACCGCTGGACCTCAACCTGGGACCTTCCCAGCTCTGCGTGCACTGCTGGACCTCAACGGCCAGATAGAATACCAGAAGATATGCCAGATAGAGTGTTAGAAGATATGTCAGATGGAATGCCAGGAGATATGCCAGAACATATTGCAGAAGATATGCCATGTAGAATGCCAGAAGATATGCCAGAAGATATGCCAGAAGATATGCTAGATAAAATGCCAGAAGATATGTCAGATAGAATGCCAGAAGATTTGCCAGTAACAAAACGTATAAATATCATGGTGGGGATAACTCGAAGTAAAGTAATTTCAGCACTGCGCGGAAACATTGAGTGACAGTGTGCAATAGCCAAGCAAGCTCATTTGAGCACGGTCATGCGACGGCGGCTGATTTCCAAATCAACCTCTCACCTCTCCTTTCCTTTCCCTTCCTTCCCTTCCTTTTCCGTCCTTTCCCTTCCTTTCCCTTCCTTTTCCGTCCTTTCCCTTCCTTTCCCTTTCTTTCCCTTTCTTTCCCTTCCTTTCCCTTTCTTTCCGTTCCTTTCCCGTCCTTTCCATTCCTTTCCCTTCCTTTCCCTTCCTGTCCCTTCCGTTCCCTTCCTTTCCCTTTCTTTCCCGAATGCGTAGCAAGGGTTCCCGTTGCCCAACCGTCCGCAACCACTCGCAACCGTCCGCGCGATTGCTATATGGCCGTGCCTCTGGTAAGTTCTCCAAAAGGGGTAATTTTTGCGTTTCGCGTGGCAGGCGTGGCACTTCGTGACATTCAGACGTGTTTTGTAACGTGTCGAAAGTCATTGTGTGTGGCAGGCGCAATACTTTTGCGACGTTTTCAGAAGATGCGTTGCAGTTCTCGTGGCAGGCGCAGCACTTTGGACGTGTCCATCGTCATTTTGCATGGCAGGCGCAGCACTTTAGACGCGTAGTGTTGCGTGTTTTTTACGAGGCGCATTGGCAGGGCTGCGTCAAGTGGCGACAAGGTGCAGATTCCGTGGCAGACGTGGCATTTTGTGAGATGTGCTGAAAATTGACGGAAGCCTCCCACGAAACATCGATTTTGAGGTAGCAAATTTAAAGGCTCGTACGAAAACTCGTGGGAAAATTTTGAAGCTACAAAGTGTGAAAATTGGAGGAAGTCTCGCACGAAAGGCTCGTTTTGATGCTCCCACATCTCTCGTCTCAAGTCTCTGGTTTTCCTGTGGCGTCGCCGTGTCTATGGGGGAAGCTGCAAAATCTCTCCTTTTCGAAGGTTTCCAAGCAGGTTGTCATGTCGTTTTGCGTGGCAGGGGTGGCACTTTACACTACACTCCCCATTCCACACTCCACACTGCACACTCTACACTCCACCACACCCTACACTTTGCACACTCCTCACTCCACACTTTACACTTTACACTCTACACGCCACACTCCACACTCGACACTTTCCACTCCACACTCTACACTCCACACTTTACACTCCACACGCCTCACTTCACAATTTACACTTTACACTCCTCACACCACACTCTACAATTTACACTTTGCACTTTCCACTCCCCCTTCACACTCTACACTTTACACTCTACACTCCACAGTTTACACTTTGGACTCCACACTTTAAACTTTGCACTCCACACTTTACACTCCTACACACTCCACACTCTACACCCCACGCTCCACCACACTCCACACTCTACACCCCACACTCCACCACACTCCACACTCTACACCCCACACTCCACCACACTCCACACTTTACACTCCACACTCCACAAACTATACTTTCCACTCCACACTCCACACTTTACACTCCACACTCCTCACTCCACAATTTACACATTACACTCCTCACTCCACACTCTACACTTTACACTTTGCACTTTGCACTCCTCACTCCACACTTTACACTCCACACTTTACTCTCCACACTCCGCACTCTACACTTTACGCTGTACACTTTACACTCTACACTCCACACTTTACATTTTCAACTCCTCACTCCACACTTTACATTTTACACTCCTCACTCCACTCCACACTCCGCACTCTACACTTTCCACTCCACACTTCACACTCTGCACTTTTCACTCCACACTCCGCACTCTACACTTTACACTCCATACTCTTCACTTTACATTTTTCACTCCACACTTTACATTTTACACTCCTCACTCCACGCTTTACACCCCACACTCCACACTTCCCACTTTACACTCCACACTCTACACTTTACACTCCACACTTTACACTCCACACTCCTCACTTTATACTCCACACTCCACACTCTACACTTTCCACTCCACACTCTACACTTTACACTCCTCACTCCTCACTCCACACTTTATACTTTACACGCCACACTTTACAGTTTGCACTTTACACTCCTCACTCAACACTTTACACTCCACACTCCACACTTTACACTCCACACTCCACACATCCACCTCTAACATTTTATATTACACTCCTCACTCCACTCTTTAAAACCCCCACACTCCACACTTCCACACTTATAACACTTCCACAGCTAACACTTTACACTCCACACTTTACACTCCACACTTTTACGCTCCACACTCCACAGTCTACACTTTACACTCCACACTCTACACTCCACACTCCACACTTTACCCACTGCACACTCCACACTTTACACTCCACACTCCTCACTCCACACTTTACACTCCACACTTCCCACTTTACACTCCACACACTACACTTTACACTCCACACTCCACACTTTACACTCCACACGCCGCACTCTACACTTTACACTCTACACTCCACACTCTACACTGTCCACTCCACACTGCAGACTGGTAACAGGGGAAGTATGTAAATACAAGACTGTTCAAATAAACTATTGCAGAAAATTGTTCTGAGTGACTGCATATCCATTAACGTACGTGTGAGCATTCGGGTTCGTGGGCTGCATCTTGTTCTTCTCCCCGCCCATTTCCAGCCACTCCCTTGCACCCACGCCGTCCGCAGCCGTCCGCGCCATTCTCCGCACCCATTTCCCGTCCGCAGCCGTCCGCGCAGCCAAGCTCGCTCATCTCCAGCGGCTTCTTCTCCCCACCCATTTCCAGCCACTCCCTTGCACCCACGCCGTCCGCAGCCGTCCGCGCAATTCTCCCCACCCATTTGCCGTCCGCAGCCAAGCTCGCTCATCACCAGCGGCTTCTTCTCCCGAACCATTTCCAGCCACTCCCTTGCACCCACGCCGTCCGCAGCCGTCCGCGCAATTCTCCGCACCCATTTGCCGTCCGCAGCCGTCCGCGCAATTCTCCCAACCCATTTGCTTCAGCAGCCGTCCGCGCAGCCAAGCCCGCTCATCATCAGCGGCTTCTCCTCCCCACCCATTTCCAACCACTCAGTTGCACCGTCCGCAGCCGTCCGCGCAGCCAAGCTCGCTCATCACTAGCGGCTTACTCCCCCACCCATTTCCAACCACTTCCTTGCACCCACGCCGTCCGCAGCCGTCCACGCCATTCTCCGCACCCATTTCCCGTCCGCAGCCGTCCGCGCAGCCAAGCTCACTCATCACCAGCGGCTTCTTCTCCCAACCCATTCCAGCCACTCCCTTGCACCCACGCCGTCCGCAACCGTCCGCGCACTTCTCCGCACCCCCATTGCCCGTCCGCAGCCGTCCGCGCAGCCAAGCTCGCTCATCACCAGCGGCTTCTTCTCTCCACCCATTTCCAGCCACTCCCTTGCACCCACGCCGTCCGCAGCCATCCGCGCAGTTCTCCGCACCCATTTGCCGTCCGCAGCCGTCCGCGCAGCCAAGCTCGCTCATCACCAGCGGCTTCTTCTCCCGAACCATTTCCAGCCACCCTTGCACCCACGCCGTCCGCAGCCGTCCGCGCAATTCTCCACACCCATTTGCCGTCCGCAGCCGCCGCGCAGCCAAGCTCGCTCATCACCAGCGGCTTCTTCTCCCCACACATTTCCAGCCACTCCCTTGCACGCAGCCGTCCGCACAATTCTCCGCAGCCATTTCCCGTCCGCAGCCGTCCGCGCAGCCAAGCTCGCTGATCTCCAGCGGCTTCTTCTCCCCACCCATTTCCAGCCACTCCCTGGCACCCACGCCGTCCGCAGGCGTCCGCGCAATTCTCTTCACCCATTTGCCGTCCGCAGCCGCCGCACAGCCAAGCTCGCTGATCTCCAGCGGCTTCTTCTCCCCAC
>CAMXCT020003231.1:0-65000 GCA_947184155.2 Cladocopium goreaui
AATGGTTGAATAATGGATGTAAAACTTAAATTTATTAATAATGGTTAATATAACGTTAACAATGATGTATAGTGGATGTATAATGTATACTATTAATGGTTAATAATTGTTGAATAATGGATGTATCATTGTTAACCAATTATGAATAGCGGATAATAATGAACAATAATAATGGTTGATGATGGTTGTTTTTCTGTGGGTAAAACAATACCATGTTTACCACCCATGACTGGGAATGGTGCAAACATACCACAAAAAAAAATATATGGTGATGACTGGGGGATGGTTGGTTCATGACATTTTCTTCTACCCACGGAAAAAACCGGGCAAATACTGGGATTTTTTGATATGGGAATCTTATGGACATTAATAAATGAGCATAATGGGATATCATTATATAATATTATATATATCATTCAATGTGAGGCCCCCGTTGGATAGCTAAGTTGGTTTATAAATAACTCCAATGTCACTATGGTTTATGGTACGCAAATAACGAATTTGTTACTAGGGTAAATTTTGTGATATTATTTCACTAACCTGAATCTTGCAGCCACAAAAGGGGATGATTTCCCTAATGAAAAACCATGATTCCAGGGCTCGGGAGAACGACGTGAGGTCGTGATGAAATTTACCCAGATTAGATTAATCATTGGTACAAGTATCATTGGACGATGGCTGGGACACTCAATGGGATCTCAGGAAAATGGGACTGCAGGGGCTGCAGTTGGGGAAAGTTGTTTCTGGGGCCAACCGTGATGAGTTCACCTCCAATTTGTCGGGATATAACCTGAATGTGCCCATGGTGATTTTTTTATCCACAAAATAGGGACCCAGTGAAGGGAAACGATATTTTTTTCTCCGCCATTCGTGCACATGTAAAAATCACAACACAAACAACTGCTGTCATTTACAAAGTTTTGACCACGGCACCTTTTTAATACCCCAAGTTATGATGAAATATTATGAATATAATATGGCCAACGGCTTTTTGAAAACCCAAATTTGTCAAGGTCCCAATTATGTAAACTATCAAATTTGACAATGATTGTGTTTGATGTTTCGAGAAAAAAGTGATAAGCTTTGATCTATCAAGTCATGGTCTCAAGTTTATCATGGATCAAATTTCTCACAAATTTAGCAGGAAAATAATGATAGATCATACATCATTACAAATTAGAATCTTGGGGTTGCAAATTTGAAACAACCCCACTGCAAACCCCAGTGATTCATGGGGTGATTTATAATTTCCGAAAATGATGCTGTTAGATTTACTAAGGCCCAGAATCATTATCATGGAATGATGGAAGCCCGTGGGGAGGCGATTGCATGCGATTGCCCCATTCCTTTCGAAGGGGATTCCCCATTGCAAACTCAGCTTGTTCCAAGCGTGCTATAAAAATCGTATGGGGATTTCCAACAGCTCTTCCCAGGAGATCGCAGGAGTATCTTTCCAAGGTCCCCAGACTTGAGCCGTGCCAAGGTGCCAGACACAAATATCCCAAGACGGTAAATCATCGGAAAATCTAAGACCAATGAGTTACTCGTATTTATTCTGGTTGCTGGTTGACCTACCCCGCTGAAAAATATGAGTTCGTCAGATTTAGTCAGTTGGGATGATGACATTCCCAACTGAATGGAAAAATAAAAGCCATGTTCCAAACCACCAACCAGTATTGGTTATATCAGTTCCACGCCCATGTCGATTTGTTTCATTTCATTGGGTTGGTTGGCAAAATAATTATAGAGGATGGCATGGTTTCTACGAAAATTGAGGGTTTCCAGTAAATGTTCCCTCCAATTCCGGTACCGTCAAACTCCTGTGTTCATTGGTGGATGGGCGAAAAACCCTGTACCACGTTTGTTCACATCAAAATAGCTAGAGAACAAATGTTCATCCTCCTACCAAACGTACAGGAATTGATCCATACCCATATACCCACCTGTGAATGCCATTGTTGTTCTTCAGCGGTTCGCTTCTCAGCACCAGACGTCTGGCAGGGGGAGCAACGGTTGACCTGCGGGCTGTGGGGCCTGCAGACTCTGCAACCAGACTCCTAGAACTGGATTGTCGGAAAATCTTTGATGCCAAATGATCATAATGTTTTTCAAATAATATTTATGTATAATATCATAAATGTTTTGGAACATGCTTTTACCCAAAGATCCCAAATGTACTGTTTTTTCAACCCGGCGAATGATCCACGTGGTGGATGTCAGCTACCTCAGCGGAATCGCTGACCGCAGACCGCACCTTGATAGATGAACTCCGAAGCCTCCGAGTCGCCGGAGGCCTTGCTGCTGCGCTGTAGCCTGGCGCTTTACGTCAGGCGAACGCGGTAGCGGCGCATCCCCTAAGAGGTCAGAAAGTGCCAGGTTTTTGGGTGAGGTACAGGCCCTAAATTTCACATCGAACCTGAAAAACATGAGATCCCAAAGATGATTTGACTACTAAATGTTGGCATTTTTGGAGCTCCACTGAACTTTTCTGGTGGATGTGCATCCCACTAATCTAGCTGGCTGAACTTTCGAATTTTCTAGTCCTCAAAATCACATCAAGCTAGGATGGTGTTGCGAAATATCATAGTTACGAGTACCGTAGTTGTTTGCAATCTACAGCTTCGGTGACAGATGAATTGAAAATGTGATGTGTAGCCAGTTGTATCTCCACGCGTACCCTCCAGTGTAGAAAATTTCCCAGAAATACTTCAATGATTTTCCCATGATTCAATGAGCCATTGAGAAGACCCCTATCCCATCTCACTATACTACTGGGTTAGTTCATAATCCCCCAATACGCCAGGACCGTGACCCAGGTGAGGCTTCCCAGTGATGTGAACATTGGTGACCATTAACTCCATGAATACTATAGTTATAAGTACCATAAACCGTAGCAACATTGGAGTTATGTAAACCGCAACTAAGCGGTTTCATAAATTAGACTCTAAGTACCATTAAAACATCATGTTTGCTGGTGAAATCACCATGTTCCTATGGCTGTCCTATGGTTTTCCCACAGTTTTCCTAGCATTTCCTACATATTTCTGTTCTATCCCCTGGCCTCCTAGCTGAGGCCGTAGATTCCAAGGGTTGCTCATCCTCCAAAGGTTGACCATTGATTTCAGCCACCTGCCAGGGCAACATGTTTTTTTCAGGAGATAGTCCATTTTCAGACCAACCCATATGTAAAATATACTAACAATATATATATGTATACGTATTTTATAAACGTGTGCTATATATAAATATATGCTACATGAATATTCATGTATATGTGTTTTTTTGCCACATGTGATATATCATGATATATCCACCAACAAACATATGTAGCTTAAACATATGTGGTTAAATATATGTTGTCTAAGTGTCTAATATTATATGTGATGAATCATGGTTACCCACCAGCTACTCAGGTTTCAATCCGTGGGAGCCCCCAGATGCTTTAGATTCGCGAGAGAGTTACTATAGAGTTACTCTAGTTCTGGTACCACAAACTCTATAGTAATAACTATATTAACCATAACTACATAGTGGATGTTTGATGTTTGTAACTACATAGAGTCACTACATGACTAGTTGCTATAGAGTTACCATAACCAAAGTAATACTATAGAGTCACTATATGACTATAGTATACTATAGTGGTACCATAGTGACATCAACCATAGTGACACAAAACGGAGTTAAACGGTGCCATCTAATTTTTGTGGCTCATCTCCGTGCTCAGGTTCACCACGGTGAAATCCTTATGATCTAGGGAAAATCTCATTAAGTATCTAGTCTGGGAAACATCGAGGCGAAATCTCTGATCTCTCGGAACTGGGAACATCTCCAAAAAACCTCGAAATCTTTCGCCGCAGATTTTCCGACATGTTCCCCCGAAAAAGCTGGAGTTTTGGCCTCCAACTCCAAGTCCAGAAGCACATCCAGCTCAGGAAGCCTAACGTCGAATGGGGAACGTTTCACCGAACAGTGTGACACCAGGATGTCCACCTGGGATCTGCCGACCCAAGAAGGAAACTATGGTTCTTCCTCTCCAAATATGGTGTCCTGTAGATTGTCCCAGCGATGAAAACTAACATCTGTTTCTTGGTGAAAACCCCCGAATTGTGCATGTACCAAGCCCTGAGCGATAGACCTTTTGGATGACCTTTGGGATTTCGCCAACTGGAACTGGAATTCACAAAGAACTATGAGCATTTACTTGGATTTGCTGAAGGAACAAAAAAAGAAAACATATTCCCTATAAATCCCCCAGTCGTAGTGGATTTCCGATTCAAAAAAGGTGAAATCATCTTCAGCAAATCCAGGCTTAAACAACTGTGGATTTACCCTCTGGCTATTTAACATAGCCATGGAAAATGGCCCATTTATAGATGGTTTACCTGGGTTTACCTATTAAAAATGGTGATTTTCCATGGCTATGTTAAATAACCAGATGGTAAGATATTTACCCTCTGGTAATTTAACATAGCTATTGAAAATGGCCATTTATAGTGGATTTTCCCATTGAAAATGGTGATTTTCCATAGCTATGTTAGTTTACCAGAGGGTAAGCGACAGGATCCGCGGATTCTTGTTGTTTGTATCCCACAACTCGCCACGTCGCCTGAAATCTCCTCCACTCAGGGGATCACCTGCAGTGACTCAGCGTCTAAAAAAACACGATTTTTCGGCCTGGAATCCACATGTCACTTATTTCGACGTTGAAAGTGCATCACCCAGGGGTTCTTAGTTCTTAACTAGTTCTTAACTAGTTGTTAACTAGCTATTAACTAGTTATTATGTATCTGGTATCATCTGGTTACCAACCAAACTGACCGAAAATGTTCAACCGTTTAGGAAGCGAACCGAACAAGTTTTAGGTCCAGTTCCGTGAAACCGAACCGAAGCGTGGCCAATGCCGGCTACTTCGTTCGCCATATAAGGCTGCCATTTGATATCACATTCCTGACTAGAACAACTGCGTCCTCACCAAAAAAAACATGTTAAAAAAAAAAAATATCCTGTTAGGAGAAAACAACCACCAATTTACTCTCTCTATGTATACATAGGTGTTTTCCTCCATGTGGCTCAAAGTTCACCTTAATCTGAGGGCTGAACCTCCATGAGAGGCCGGCCTGACATGGGCCATGGCTGCCATCATTTTTTAGTGCGGTTGGTTGAGATGTTGAGATTACCTTAGCATAAATTGAGATGGACTAAATGGATCCAAATGGCACAAAATGCTGCTTCGAAACATACTTCTGATTTGGTTATCTTGACTGCTGGGGGATCGATTGCAGGGGAGATTTGAAAGGCATTGCCAAAAAACAAATGTTTTGAGGCAACGGTACCCTACAGTGATGGACCTTGCTCCCACAACTGGGTCATGTCAGCCTTTGCTAGATCATCCACGACCCCACTGTGCCATTTAAAACTGAAAGTTCAGTTCTAGCCTATCCCATGACGGATCCATGGTGCTGGTATATATGCTAACATGACTGGGGTATATTGATGGGATCCATGGCACACCATATATAGCAGCACCATGGATCCTATGGATATCACTGTGCCAAACTACTGCCAAACAAAACCTCTGCCTTGTTTACCCAAACCTGCCAGTCACCCAGTCCAAGATCAACAATCTTGGCATGCGTAAACTGCATCGACTTGATTTGGGCAGTAGCTCATGCAGTTCCTCATCCACTAGGTGACAAATCCTCCAATCAACATACGCCGGATGGGCCAGCGAAATCCGATAAACCACCAATTTGGGATGCGTAAAAAACATGTTGAAAGCCAAAAAAAACACCGTTTTCAACTGGTGCAGAATTTCTATGAATTTCTGCCATCCACAGTATCTCGTGTTGATGACATACCCATGGGTAGCTCATGAAAAACCCATTCGAATGGTGACGGGATTCATCTTACCTGTGAAGTCCCAATTTCTATGTGACTACAATGTAAGTGTGCACCATCGTTGAAGGCCAGGAAACCACTATGATAAACCCTCCAGTAAACTGACATATATGGAAGCCATGTCCCATTAAGCTCAATGATTTACTGTTCTTAAAGATGGTGATGTTCCAGTTCGCAACAAATTACCAGAGGCTAAGTTATTTGAGTATGATTAAGTCACCAATTTTAGCTCAACCACAATTTTCAGTAGCTAAAACCAGTCGTTCATCACTATGTTCATTCCGATTAAATCCCCATGTGTTGATGGTGAAATCCCATGAAAATCCCCAGTTTTTTTTGATCATATGAATACATTATATAAAATTATATATATATATACATAGAGTTTAAGATGAAATTGATACCATCCCCAGTCGTAGGATAAATAGTTTTACGTACACAATACGAATGAAATACATCTCAAACCACGATATGAAACACGTACAGTCATATCAACCCCCAGTAACAGGAACAGACGACATATTCACACACTCGGATCAGGTTCAAATCCCCACTTGTCGGCTAAAGGCCCATTTAAGTTGATAGTTAAATGCCATTAAATACCAATCGTAAATCCCATGAATATCCATTAATCACCATTTATCCTCATTTTTGCAGCGAAAATCAGAGACCTCGCCATGTTTTTTGCGGCTCCAACAACTGCCTGGCAGACAATGGCCGAACACTTCGGACGCCGAACCTGGCACTGTCAGCCGTGAACCAAATACTCGGACTTTGACTTCCAAGGTATCAAGGGATATGGTGCTTTAACATGGTTTAACCATGAAATTAACATGGTTTGACCATTAAAAATTGATAAACATGGAGGTTTTAAGAAGTTTGAAATCTGGTTCAATGGGGATGGCTTTGGTAATGGGGAAAGGTGCCATGGGATTCACCTTTTCGGTGCCATGGTGAGTTCACCGATCTCCAAGAGATCAGAGCAGAGATCAGGGCACTCGTCAGGTACCTAAACTGGAGGTACCATATGTAAGGTATATTTCAGGGGATGTTCCCAAAAAATCTGGTTTGATATGGTATAGTAGCTGCAGTTTACGTACCAGGTACCTGGCCACTGAAGATATTGATGCAAGACGTTTTTCACATTGTTCAACCACCCATGTCAAGGGAAAAGAATTGGAAATATCTGGGGACCAAAAGCAGGTGACAAGCTCCCGAAGGCCACTGAGCAGTTGAGAAATCATCCAAGGGAATCTGACTGACCACAATGGTGTACTTCAATGGATTCAACATAAAGATGCCATGATCACCCAGAATTGGCATGATATCTGGGATATCTGGGATGTACTAAACCAGCAAAAAGCTGGCAACTGCTGTGGATTCCGGTTCGAACCACGATTCAGCGGACCCCCCAAGGTCGCCCATGGCGAACAGCTGCAGCTGGGTACCGTACTGCTCCAAAGTCTCACCTCACCGGGACAAAAATCAAGTCCTGGGATGTCCTGAGATTCAGTCCAAACTTTCCAAAGCCTGGTCATTTCGATCCTAGGGCTTCCTAATTTTTTTATACTCCCCAGTTTTACACCACAAAAATATGGAGGTTTCCGAAAAATTGCTGATTCCCAAACGGATCATTTTCCACAACTGGTCCACCATTATTTTCCACCATATATATGGAGGTTTCCACAATTACACTATATATTTTCCACCATTTTTCCCATCGCTTTTAATACTCAACTGGTCCATGACGGATCATTTGGTCAGCTGCCTGAACTGAGACCCCCACCAGAGGACTGCGGCCTGGCGAATGGAACAAAAATTGATGTCGATTTCATATCATGAAAAAATCTCTACTGAATCTGAAGTCCTGTCTATGATTTTTTGATACTTCGGTAGAGACTTTGGCCGACCATTTTGGGATGATCCGATCGCCTAGACGCTGTAGTTCTGGGCAGCACAGCACTGCTGGGCCTGGTGTCTTCGCGGTTTTGTCAAAAGGCGACTGAGTCTATTCGGGGAGAACGGTCAACAAACATGGTCTAATACCAACCAAAAGTGCAAAAAGAATCAAGCTATGGAGTTGAACCAAAAATTTGAGATCTAATCGTACAAACAGGTTGAAATTAGTTTGAAAACTGATCCATCAAAATCAAGGACTTTACCACCTAAAATAGAAATGATGTTCATCAAAAACAAGGACTTTACCACCCATACTGGCCTCTGTGTGGTGGAGATATCACCTGGAACTGCCCGGATTCGCGGTAGGCAAGAGCAATGAAGAGCAGGAATCATGACGGCAGACTAGACTGGGAGACAAGGCGGCAGTGTCATTTGGATATAAAGATAATGATGACAATAATAGTCATAGTAACAACAATGTGAATAATAACAATAGTAACATACAGATATATATATATATATGGTCCCGTGTCCCGTGTTCCCACCCCCCCCCATGGGATGGGGGGGGTATGATGCCCCTGTGGTGGTGTATATACATACATACCTACATACCCACCTACCTACCTACCTACATACCTACGTACATACATACATACCATTACATTACCTTACCTTACATTACCTTACCTTACCTTACATTACCTTACCTTACATTCCATACATACATACATACATACATACCATTACATTACATTACCTTACCTTACATTACCGTACCTTACCTTACATTTACATTACCTTACCTTACCTTACATTTACCTACCTTACTCCATACATACATACATACAAACTTACATTACATTACATACATACATACATACATACATACATACATACATACATACATACATACATACATACATACATACATACCAACATACCAACATACCAACATACCCAACATACCACCACCACAGGCCACAGGGGGAGGGGGACCAGAAGAACCATACCACCACCACAGGCCACAGGGCGGGGGGGGGACCAGAAGAACCATACCACCACCACAGGCCACAGGGGGGGGCCAGAAGAACCAGACGATACTGTCCACCCATACCCATTGGTGGGGGGGGGGGGGGGGGGGCCAACGCTGCACCATATATATATATACATACAGTATGTGCACACATATAACCAAGATGCTTACACATATTGAAATATTGAAGATCCAACATTTGCACACCGAGGGCCAAACCAGCAGCTTGAGATTGCGGCCTCCGCAAAGCTGTTGCTCCATGAATAGCAGATCTACCATAGGATGGTGCTTGGAAAACCACCCATCCAAACGATGTGAAAGTCGTGGGTCAAAGCACCAAAATATCCTAATAAATGGATGCTCGTCCCTCCAAAAATATTGTCAAAAATAGGTTCTGAATTATGCACAATGGCTTCCATTTTCCAATGCTAATGTCTCCTGGTATCTTCCCGATGTTCCCATTATGTCATTGATCAAACTTGGGTGTTCCAAGAATTAGATCATAGATGATCAATAAGCATGTTGACTCAAAAAAGGGTGGTCCCGCTGGTCAATTTTCACTCCCCGGGTCCAAATTGAATCTGCCGAGCGATAGCATTTTCCCATGGTCACTCCACACATCGCTCGCTTCGCGCGCGCTTCGCGCGCGCCTGGCAGATTGCGGCCGAACGGACCTCGGCTGCCCCGGCTGCCCCGGCTGCCCCGGCACCGCGCTACTGGGCCTGGACCGTTGTGAAACTGGGACTGCGGGATGAAAATGGGATGTTTACCATCTTCCGGTGGGATTGAACAAAAAAGTATGTAACTAATGTACTCCCCGAAACATAAAATATTCCAAAATAGCATCCTCTTTTGGTATTGAAACGAGTCTCAATTCAGGTTGATACCCATATTGCGAAGCTACAGACTGCTTTAGCCTTCAAGTCGATGAACAACAACTGTTCCAGTAATTAAAAGAAATGGAAGACTGGACAAAACAGGCCCAGGAAGTAAATAAAACCGCAGAAAGATACTGGTTCCTTTCGTTTCTGCATGTTGTGAAGTTAGACTTCCTCATGATTAGATGTATAGTAACTGGGTTTTGTCGGGTGGTGTTCACAGTTCACATATTAATGTATATATATATATATTCTTCATGGGAGATTTAAAAAACACACATATTCTTGGAAAGATAAACCCAAAAAAGAAATCACTAGCACATGCGAATATATTCAAAGTCAGAACAGCTGCATTTGGTGAGCCATGTGTTCACTGTGAAGACTAAACGGACTTCATCAGCAGAATGATTTCGCCAAGAGAAGTGCTGGACTTGATGAGCAAATGTCGCTTGTTAAATCAGCGAAAATGGATCTTTCAAAATCGAAAACCTATCCTTCGGTAATTTAACATAGCTGTTCAAAATCATCATGTTCCACAGGTAAACCATCTGAACGGACCATTTTCCATAGCTATGTCAGCCATTACCAGACGCTAACCAGGTCGCAAAAATCCATCGGCAAACATGGGGAGTTCTTCCGAAACTGGCGGAAAGATGTGAATCACAAAACAGAAATCACTGAGTAATCAGCATTTCACTGAGGAATGTCGGATTCTTGGTGATATATCTGGATCAATTGCAATAAAAAATTAGGTATGACATATCCTGGTTTCAAAATGGATAAATTGCTACATTGCAATCTAAACTGGATTGTGATATATTTGGATAAGGAACAACTGGATAATTAAGGCTGTTGTAGGATGATTTCCCTTATCAACCAGCATTACAGTGAGGTGTGATGTGAGGTCGTGACTCAATTTATCCGACTTATCCAGAATTATGACTGGTGTAATACCTACTAATAACCAATAACCATGTTCATCACCATTTTCATCACCATGAAAATCGTTTATGAAATAGTTGCCATGGATATCCCATAGATTCATAGTTCATAAACGATTACCATCGGGTTATTTAACATAGCCATGGAAAATCACCATGTTTAATAGGTAAACCATCTATAAATGGGCCATCTATACCATGGCAAACAGTTAAATAACCAGAGGGTATCCCATATATTAACCATGAAAAACGTGCTTTCTTGGTGATATCTCTTGCTGGATTCACTGAGGAATCTTGGTTGGGAAAAGAATGGTCCGACCAATGTCAAGAAACCACCAAAACAAGATGGAAACCGATGACAAAACGTGTATTTACATATGTGTACATCTATCTATCTATCTATCTGTCTGTCTGTCTGTCTGTCTGTCCGTCTGTCCGTCTGTCCGTCTGTCCGTCTGTCCGTCTGTCCGTCTGTCCGTCTGTCCGTCTGTCTGTCTGTCTGTCTGTCAGTCTGTCCGTCTGTCCGTCTGTCCGTCTGTCCGTCTGTCCGTCCGTCTGTCCGTCTGTCCGTCTGTCCCTCTGTCCGTCTGTCCGTCTGTCCGTCTGTCCGTCTGTCTGTCTGTCTGGTCTGTCCGTCTGTCCGTCTGTCCGTCTGTCCGTCTGTCCGTCTGTCCGTCTGTCCCTCTGTCCGTCTGTCCGTCTGTCCGTCTGTCCCTCTGTCCGTCTGTCCGTCTGTCCCTCTGTCCGTCTGTCCGTCTGTCTGTCTGTCTGTCTGTCTGTCTGGTCTGTCTATCTATCTATCTATAATCTATATATCTATATATATGGGAGCTTATTGGTTTCCCCATTGATAACAAACAATTTTGGATGAAAACTAGGCTTCCCCCATGACTTCGGAAAGCTCCGGTGACCTCGAGACTGGAAGATGTCTCGGCCTGCACGGTTCACCAGGAAATGCAGCTGGGGATACCCTCTGGTAATGGCTGACATAGCTATTGAAAATGGCCATTGAAATAATGGATTTACCCATGGAAAATGGTGATTTTCCATAGTTTTTTGTACGTTTACCAGAGGGTATCTATGGTTATCCCAGCAAAAATAAGCCGTTTTTCAATGGTGAATAGTTGTAACCATAATCTATGATACCAGAGTTAATGGTTAATAGTTAATACAACTTTTTTTAATGGTCCTAGCCATTCATTGTTAATGGTTGTAAGCATTATCTAGAAAAAATATCATGGTTAACAGTTTTCCAACTATACCATCTGGATATTTAACATAGCCATGGGAAAATCATCTATAAATGGGCTATTTTAAAATGGCTATGTTAAATAACCAGAGGGCAATATACTATTTCATAAGCCATTCGGATCACTGTTAGCTTATCCCGCTCTGAAAATGTCTGGTTATCCCATTGGGCTGTGAAGAGGCAAAACCATTTCGGTTGCGACTTTTTCGGGCCTGCGTCGCCGTAGAATCCGTAGAAAACTCAAGAAATCCATACAAATCCTTGGGGAAATCGTGGCAACGATATAGATAGGCCCGAAAAATAGGCCTTATGGTAGGCACCTCCAATCAATCGGTTCCTGAAATTCCCATTGATATAGGACAATCAATCGCCTGGAAACAGTCGCATCCCTTCCGCAGAAAATGCCCAAGGAACATGTGACACATCGAGGATCATCGTGGTTCGCCGAAAAAATGGCCTGAAAAATACCCTCTGGTAATGGCTGACATAGCTATTGAACATGGCCATTTATAGTGGTTTTCCCATTGAAAATGGTGATTTGCCATACTTATGTTAGTTTACCAGAGGGTAGGCCTTATATATGGTAGGTACCTTCAATTTCATGGCTCAAACGCCAGGGCTGTGGCTCTGACCTGATAACTTCACAGGGCTTAGTCAGCTTCGTCCACCCAGTGGGATGACGCTAATACAATGTGGGGCCCCCTAGTTATAAGTTGGTTTATAAGCCCCAATAACTAGTTCGTTATAAGTACCATAAACCACAGTTATTGGAGTTTTTTGAACCAACTTAGCTATCTAGGGAATATCCCCACAAAATATGGCCTTATATGCCACAGTACCTCCATTTTAGGATCCTGAAATTCCCATTGAATACGTGGCTATTGTACTGTGGACAAGCCATCACCAGTTGGGATGCCTCCTGCTGACTGAAGCACTGTAAATGATCGACCAACTGATGCAGGATTTCGCAACCAGTCGCAGTAGCTATCACCATTATGGGTTATAATTCACAATTACACACCACTATGGTACTCAATCAACAGGGATATGTGTCATGGCTGAAATGGGACCTTGGATTCTCACCTAGCTGCCTAGCTGCCTAGCTGCCTGGCTGCCTGGCTTTCACAATCTGCCACGCCAAGAGCCAAAAACCAAAGTGGAACGTCCAAAAGAACAAGTTCCCTCCTGAAAATCCATGGCCATTTCAGGAACCCAGATTGGAGGTACCTCTATTTTAGGATCCTGAAATTCCCATTGAGAAAATCAATGGCCATTTCAGGAACCTGTTCGATTGGAGGTATAAAATATGGCCAAAAATATGCGACAGGACCTCCATTTTAGGGTGAACTTCCCACTGATCAAACCCTTCAGACTTCAACACTTCCACCTTGCTGACTGTGGCCGGGAGTCGGTACCGCTGCTAGCCCTTGCGAGGGCCAGAGGCGAAAAGATTCCCGGGAAATAGATCCAATTTTGGGACATTATCATTCCAAGTAGGATGGATTGTTTCTTGCTTATTACCATCGTGTTATTTAACATAGCCATGGAAAATCCCTGAAATAAATGGAGGTTTATAGCTGGGAAAATCATCTATAAATGGCCATTTTCCACGGTTATGTTAAATAACCAGATGGTATATCCATGCCATAGGTTGATATCCCCGTAATATGGAGTTGTTTGGTTCTGGAAAGCGATTACGAACCATCCACAAATAATGTCCATTTAAGGATATGGGCCATTTTTAGTCAGACCCTGTGGAGCACTTGTTCCGTCAGTTTTAGGTATAAAGCCAGCAACAGTACACATATCAAAAGATATCTTCCTTGGTTTTGTGAAAATATATGATGGGTCTGTCTGAAAGTAGGGCACCCCCAATTCCAAGGGATCATCATCATGTTTTGCCGGAAAAAAAAACGGTTGCAGTATCCCCTATCAAACAAACCCATATCAGATCTCAAGTTGCTTCTATCCCATATTACGTGTATATATATATGTATATATACATTATAATTATATATGTCTCATATTCAGGAGGTTCCCTACTTCTTGGACAAACCATGTATATATTGTTTTTTCTATATATTTCTATATATTTCTATAGATTTCTATATATTTCTATATATTTCTATATATTTCTATATACTTCTATATACTTCTATATATATTTCTATCTATGTCTATATTCTTCTATATATTTCTACATATTTCTACACATTTCTACATATTTCTATATATTTCTATATATTTCTATATACGTCTATATATTTCTACATATGTCTATATATTTCTGCATATTTCTATATATTTCTATATATTTCTATATATGTCTATATATTTCTATATATTTCTATGTATTTCTATATTCTTCTACATATTTCTATATATTTCTATGTATTTCTATATATTTCTACATATTTCTACATATTTCTATATATTTCTATATACTTCTATATATTTCTATATATATATATTTATATTCTTCTATATATTTCTATATATTTCTACATATTTCTACATATTTCTATATATGCCTATATATTTCTACATATTTCTATATATTTCTATATATTTCTATATATTTCTATATATTTCTATATATTTCTATATATGTCTATATATTTCTATATACTTCTATATACTTCTATATATATTTCTATCTATGTCTATATTCTTCTATATATTTCTACATATTTCTACATATTTCTACATATTTCTATATATTTCTATATATTTCTATATACTTCTATATATTTCTACATATTTCTATATATTTCTGCATATTTCTATATATTTCTATATATGTCTATATATTTCTATATATTTCTATGTATTTCTATATTATTCTACATATTTCTATATATTTCTATGTATTTCTATATATTTCTACATATTTCTACATATTTCTATATATTTCTATATACTTCTATATATTTCTATATATATATTTTTTAATATTCTTCTATATTCTTCTATATGTTTCTATCTATGTCTATATTCTTCTATATATTTCTATATATTTCTACATATTTCTACATATTTCTATATATGCCTATATATTTCTACATATTTCTATATATTCCTATATATTTCTATATATTTCTATATATTTCTACATATTTCTACATATTTCTACATATTTCTACATATTTCTATATATGTCTATATTCTTCTATATTTCTATATATTTCTATATATTTCCATATGTTTCTATATTATGTGTGTTGACATATCCCATGAATGTTTCGGTGGACCCAGCACCTCGCTGCGGATTGCGGCCGCGAGTCCAGGGCTGTGGAGGCTTGGGACACGGGCCTCCCAAAAGATGGAAAAAAAATTGGGGAAAAGGAGAGACTGGTGTTTGAAAAAAATATGAATGTAATATAAATGTCAATTATTTTCTGGTTGGTGGTGCAATAACCATCTTGAAAAATGATGGAGTTCGTCAATGGGCAGGATGACATCCCATACATGAAATGGAAAATAAAAAATGATCCAAACCACCAATCAGTTTTATAATCTAAGTACGTACTAGTAGCAGGATGTGTTTCCGACCTTTTTCGGAAAACCAGTTTCCTCTGGTCTTCACGTCCAAAAAGGGTGGTAGTTGTTCATCCCCCCATTCATCTGGAAAATCATACAGTAACATGACTCATCCCTCCTCAATCTTCCCAAAAATAGATGTGCAACCCATTTTTTGTCGCACTTGCGGCACTTGCAAAAAAAATGATGACTTGATCGGAAAAATAGAATATGGGAATATAATGGAATATATATATATATATATGATATAGAATGATATATTAAGTATATTATATCATAGTATATTATATGATCTTCGTCCCCCTAGGGTATCCCAAGGAAACCATCCTCCGCTAGTCAGCTCCCTGGGAAAATCCGAACATCTGTCTGCCTCGATGGGTCCAACTTTTGTTCGGTCTTGGCCAAGTCGCCTCAAACGAAGTCCCTGTTAACAACATTATAAACATAACAAATGATGTTCTTGTTGATCTGTATAAACATGATTGTCTTAATGTACTTCATTGATATATTGATTTAGTTCTTCAATTTATGTGTTTTTTATCACTGTTGCTGTAGTTGTGCTATCATTGTTGGGACGAATTGTCTGTTTGTCCAAGTCCGTACAGTCTTCGACTTTCAGCGGTTGAATGAAAAAAAAACAGCAGAAATACATGTTAAGTCTATATCTCAGTTAATATCAACCCAAAATGTCTCAAAACAGGGTCCAAACCTGCGGAATTGAATAGCCAGCAAACAGTGAATCTTTAGCTGGATATGACGCCTTCCGCATCGAAATGACAAAGAAATCATCTGTGAAAGCCTACTACTCAGAAGGGTTTTGTATGTAATTCCCACATGGCTAAGAATTAGCCTCTCATCCTGCACTTCTCGAAGGTTCACACATACTCATAGTTGGCTATCTCATGGTATGTCATATTGGTGACATCTGCTGAAAAACTTTTCACCACTTATAGTTGACCCAGCTGAAATAATGTGGTTAAAACAATGTCATAAACTACCCATGACTGGGAATGGTGCAAATACCACCTATAAAAATGGTGGTTTGGGGGATGGTTTATTATTGTTTTAACCACATTATGGAAAAACAGAAAAATAAGACAGCTACAATGTTACAATAACTCTAGCAAAATCCATGTTGAAGAATGAACAATCAAGAATCATGGAATCGTTTACGCGAGAAATTGTGACTATTCAGACATGGAGTTATCAAACAAAAGTGTGCAGGCATTTAAGAACAACATGTTTTTAGCAACGTCAATGTATTCCAAGCTTCTGACCCAGCCAGATTGAAAAATACACTGCAATTCACAAATGCGTACCATGTCATCGCTGTGACTTTTGGGATGGTTCCAACTCCAAAGTCGCAATGGGATGTTTGAGCGATTGGCAAATTGCAGCTGGGGATGTTCCCCGTTCTTTAATCATAAAACAATTATGTTTATTTATACATATATATGTGTGTGTATATATGTACATGTATATATATATATATTATGAATGGATATACCCCAAAGCATTGCAAGGAGACAACCATGTATTTTGTGCCCACCCCACGTGCGCCCTACTGTCAGGAGTGCGACAATAGGAACACACGGGACGCGCCGGTCCTAAGGGCTACCGGCATGATTCTACTCACACCCCCCACTTCAGGAGAGGCGATGCAGCCTTGCTGCAGCGGCGATTTTGAAGCCACAAATAGAACATGCTGATGTCCTCTGGGGCCAGGGCCCGGCAACACTGCGAGGGTAGGTCTTTATCTCTGCCCCCCATCACAGGTGCCTGTTGGATGGCTTTCGCTTTGCCACCGGTCTCATTCCAGCTCAGCAAGAGCATTGCGGACTGATAACCTATGAATGGATATACCCCAAAGCATTGCAAGGAGACAACCATGTATTTTGTGCCCACCCCACGTGCGCCCTACTGTCAGGAGTGCGACAATAGGAACACACGGGACGCGCCGGTCCTAAGGGCTACCGGCATGATTCTACTCACATATATATATATGCATATATATATGTGTGTATATATACACATATATATACACATATATACATATATATATATGTATGTATATGTATATGTGTATGTATATGTATATGTATATGTATATGTATATGTATATGTATATGTGATATGTATATATATATATATATGTATATGTATATATGTATATATATATTTATACATATATTTATATACATATGTGTATATATATATATCAAAATGACAAAACATGTTGGTCAAACACCAAAAATCTATCAATCCTTTACTCAGCTTTTTACCCAATCATTTGTCTGGTTAAACTACGTATGTTAAACCGCCATTTTTCGCGGGCGAAACCCCTCGCTGATTCAACCTCGACGGCCGTCCGAGAAGCTCAATACCTTCACAGGTTCCTTGTGAATTTCCGCCTGGCGGGTGACCCCCCAGTTACAAGTTGGTTTATCAATGTGATTAGATGCGTAGATATTATGCATGATATATATATATATATTATTTATTTATTTATTTATTTATTTATTTAATTTATTTATTGATTGATTGATTTCTTTATTTATTTATTTATGTATTTATCTGCCTATAAAAAATATTATATTATATTATATAGATATATATATATGTGATATATATATATATCCTATATGTATAAACCCCCTTGGCTATAGTTGTATCACCCATAAAGCCAGTCTCGTTCAGCCCGCCTCTGTGCTGTCTCTGAAGTCCTCGGTTTCTTTCCCCCGGAACTCCCTTGTTGGGATATACCTGGCGGGTCCAAGGAGGACGGGATGGTCTTTTGAAGGAACTACCCTCTGGTAAACTCACGTAACTATGGAAAATCACCATTTATAATGGGTAAATCCACTATAAATGGCCATTTTCAATAGCTATGCTAGTTTACCAGAGGGTAACACACTAGGCTAGGCTTAGCGACGGTCCATTTTACCCTGCAACTTGGCTCAAACTAGCAGTGACCCATGGCATCTGTAGATGATTACCTATGGAAAAAGAGAAAAATCGAGCCAGTCGCCAGGTTTGATTGTTATACCCATAGCACTGGGTGGTTTGAGCCTCCGATTCCCAGTCCGTGGATTGCTGTAGTCCATAATCCGCATCAAGCCAGTCAGTACAAGCTCAAACATGCTGTCACCATCAACCGATCATCATTGCAGGTTGTATCCTCTCTCTTGCTACCATTGTTTCTGGCATTCTCCCCATCTTCACAGGTTTATGTGCACATGTTTTTCGTATCAACCATGAGTGCACAACCATCAACCAACAACCATTTCTGGATAGTAAAATCCGTCGAAATCCGTCGTGTTAATTCCCACTGATCCCCAGTCTGAGAAGGCCCACAGGAACTTCCCAGGATCCTCTGTCTCCTGTAGGTACGCCTCGCTGCGCTGCGTGTTGAAAAAGGGAAACATCACTGATTGGTTGAGCCAGTCATCCAAAGAATCAGAGTCATTAAAGATCAATCAATCACCCTTTTATGTCTTAAACCAGAAATTTGTTTGAAATCAATGATTTACTCGTAATATACACTCTTTGAAACATGTTCTTTCAACCAACCAGAAAATGGTTGCCAAACCACCAAAAAAAAACCAAAGATCAATGATTTCCTCATCTCGGATCCCAAAGTGGCACCTGTGGATGTCGGTCCTCTATAGGGACACCTGCTGTCACCTCTTGGTGATGCCTGCCATCAGCGATACGGCGAGCTATGGCGAGGTGATGTAAAAGCACTGGATGTTGGATGAAGAAATGACCCAAAAATGGGATGTAACCTTGAGAGCCTAAATTCTAGATCCACCATCAAAAATGTGCAGACCCAAAATCAAGGCACCATCAAAAATTGGGAAACGACCATCAAAAATGGGAGAATGTGGGTTACCCAATGCCATAAACCTATCCCAATTTTGGTGAAGGTCGCCCAATCGGAGGTTCATCATTGGGTTACCAGCCTTAAATTGAAGTGGGACAGGGGCCAGTGTATTTGGCGTTGTCCGGAATGGGGGTATAAAAATATGGTATACCATGGTATACCCCAAAATCACAATTTTGATGAAATTGAAAAATAAACCTCCAATAATGATGGTAAACCCATGGAAATATATGGAAATTGGACGAAATCGGAGTGGCATCCGTTTTTTGGACAATAAATTCGATGTTTCGCAAAGAGCGAAAATGCCATCCACGTGAAGAAATCAGAACCAACAGGCAGCAAGTGGAGATTGGTGACCGGACCCGCCAAGATCCTGCCAGTTACAAGATGTTACAAGCTAGTTACATCTAATAATTATGTATATATCTATATGTGTATATATTATGTATATATATATATGTATGTATGTATGTAAGTAAGTAAGTAAGTAAGTAAGTAAGTATGTATGTATGTATGTATGTATGTATGTATGTATGTATGTATGTATGTATGTGTATATATGTGTGTATGTATATATATATATATATGAATATTATGTGTATATATGAATATATATATATATGAATATTATTTGTATATATGAATATATATATATATATGTATATATGTATATATATAATATTATGTTTGTATGTATGCACATCACGCCCAAGTAGATCTTTATACAGCGAAATCAAACATGCCTGGGAAATCCCCGAATTCACTGGAGGTTTCGCTGGGAAAATCATCTACAAATGGGAAGGATATCTTTCACCCTAAGACTTTATCCATCTTGGTCCCATATGGTGGTTTCTTAAAATGGTGGATCCCAAAACCATGGGTTTCAATATTAAGCTGGTCTAAATTTGGATGATTTGTGGCTACCCCCATTTCAGGAAACCTCCATATCCACCAGCCTTTTTCTTTTCCCCGGCGCCACGTTCTCGCGGCTTCGTGCACGAGATCGCTGGGCGGTGAACTGTGGATCGATTTTCGGTGCAAGCAGATTTTCAGGCGTTTCTGATGGGAATGAAACCCCCATTTATGAAATTTATGACCAAAGAGAAATGGTGTTTTCCTGAAGTTTCAACTAGTTTCAACTGGTTTTTCTAGAAAACCTGAGCGTTACCAGTGAAGCACCGGGATTGGTCGAACTACCCCATGAATCTTGGTGCATTTTTTGGTGCGCACAATGGCAAACGATTTTTTGGTTTTGCGTTTCTGACCTGAAAAGTATACGCAAGCCTTTTTTTGTCTATGGGCCATGTGTTTTTTTTCTGGTGGAACTTTGGCAGCGCCACTCTCAGTTGGGCAATTCGACCACCTGCGGACCGTGATGGCGGTAGCCATGACGGAATCCATAGCACTTCTTTCAATAGGTTGTTGACTGAAAAAAAAAACTTTAACACACTCAACAGCTAAACTGATGGGGATGTGACTTCGAAGGTTTCTAATGACCGGACCCAGTTTTTGAAACCAAAACCCATGTTCTGATGGGCGAAAGTCTCCAAGGTCTCCAATTTTGCTGGGATAAATGATGTCTCATGCATGAACTATGTTTTTCCCCTGTGTATACGAAAATAGCCAGATGGAAATTCACACTTCCAGAGGAAACCAATTGAATCTGGCCACTTGCTTCAAGTCCATCTAGAGGACACTGAAAAAACACTTCAAAAACTCTCATCGCAGGCTGTCAGCTTGTTGGTTTCCAATCGATCCTTGGTGGTTAAATCAGCTTAGAACGCATATTTAATGGTAGAACACTTACAGTATAACTTTAGAAACCACGATCAACCCATCCCCAACCCGTCCTTAACCCATCAACCCAGGTCCAGCGACCTGGCTGATGCCAGGATAAATAGGCAGCTTCAACTGATACTTCTCCACGATGCCAGGTGGCACTGGGCGAACGGTGAGTTTCAGCCACTGGGCGAACGAACTGTTGGGTTGAAAAACATGGCTAGAACTCATTAGACGGGATAGAACCTCTATAAGTGTGAAATATTGTGATGTTGTAGATCCACTTACCAGTAGTACCGGCACGAGGCGGGGCGGAAGTTGCCTTAGAGTTATACTATAAGGCCTTTCTCATCTATAGAACTTGGATGCGCCGTGCGCGAGCGAGGCCCGTGCGTGCGTGTTTTTTCCCAGAATGCTGTGCTGCTGTCCAAGAACAGGACCTGCGCGCGACCCGGGCGCAATGCAACGCCAAGGGAACACTTTCTTCACTCTTCGCACTGCACTCTTCACACCCCGCACTCCACACTTCACACTTGCACTCATCTCATCCGAGCTCTTCTCATCTCATTTCATGTCTTCTCATATGTCAGCTAAGTTCTTCTTGGCTATTTTCACTTCATCTGAGCACAGCTCAACCTGCAGCCTGCAGCCACTTTACACAGAAAAACACACGGTTTCGTGCTCCGGCTTCCTCCCCAACACAAGTCCCATGCCAGATGAATGCAGCCATTACCATGCATTTTGCAGCACCACGTACACATCCATGCAGCCATTACAATGCGATTCTCATCCCCGCGTTGCAGAACACCAAGGGAGAACCGATTACGCGTTGAAACGATCCAAGCCGCGCGCGGCCTTCGCACTCACGGCCGCCCCTGCACGCGCGGTCCGTGCCCTTGAACGGGCAGTCGGGCCGGCGGCAGGTGTGCTTGGCTTTCCGCACGTGGCCCGGGGCTACCGGCAAGGGATAGTCCGCCGGAACATCTCTCCCGAAGCGTGCCGAGACCTCGTTGAGGCTCGCATGCTTGCTGAAAGGATGGAACGGTCCTTCAGCGAGCATTGCTCGCAGGTACTGTTCCGTATCCCGCCCGTGCTGCTCCTGCAGCCGCAGATGTACTGGGCACCCTGCACCTGCGTTGCAGCTGTCGGGACTTGGACACGATGGCCGCCAGCAGGGGCCTTGGGCCCGCACGCGCCCTTTCGTGCCCACCCAGTCCCATTTCGCAGCTGCTGGTGCTTGCCGCGGGCGGGCCAAGGGGTGCAAGGCGTCGTCCGGTACAACATCCTTGCCCCCTGCCCGGTGCCTCGCCGTCCGGGCTCGGTGCACGACCTTTTTTGGCGTGGCCATAAAGCCGCCCGTGGCGTGCTTCCACCTCCTCGTTTGGGAGGTGGCCGGGGACTAGCTCGGAGGCGCAGACCCCTTGGGCCTGCGCCTCACGGACCACGCTCAGGCCTTGACACGCCTGGGCGGCATAACCCCGTGGATCCCCTTGGACTATCCCATTACCTATCCATTAACTAGCTCCTCTTTATCTGTTCCTATCCCCGAAACTATTTCTTTCTGTTTATCGCCTTCTGCCCAATTATGTATTGTATTGTCGCCCCGTTATTCTTACTATCCCCTTAACTATCCCGTTACTGCTCCCCTTATTATGCCATTAAATAACCGTGGACTATGCCCTACTATGCCAAATCTTTGCTGGCCTGTCGCAGCTGAGGCAGGAGGGCCCCCAGCTCCGCGTTGGCGCGCTCCAGGTCGTTCAAAGCTGGCCGGTCGGGGGGGGTTCTCCGAGCATTTTCTATTTGGTGGCCGTGCCTGATTTACCTATTCCATTCCGTGGCGATTATTGGGTCTGGGTTATAGAATACGATGGTATATCAAAGAACATATTTTAGGGACGGGGAACCATGTGCAATTGGGTTTGGGCTGCTCAGATGGAACGTATTTAGAAGGAACCTCCCGATGTACCTTTCATCGCCGGCTGCAGCCACTTTACACAGAAAAACACAACGTTTCGTGCTCCGGCTTCCTCCCATGCAACGTTCATGCAGTCATCGCAATGCATTTTGCAGCATGACATGGCTAATCCGCATGTCTCAACAGACATGGCAACAAAACATGACAGCAATCATGCAACCAACTTCCCAGGTCTCCGCTTCCCTTCGTCACCACTTCCCTAGGTCACCACTTCCCTAAGTCCTTGCAGGATGTAAAGTCCCACACCACCCTTCATCAGGTAAAAGTCATCTGTGACTCGGAAGATTGCTTCCCAACTTCCTTTGAACATTATATTCCATAAAAAAAAGGATGTTCCATTGGACAAGAAAAAACATGTTGTTGGAGGGACAGCCACAAATCCCAGCTATATTCATGTGAACAGAAGGTAACCGGGCATTTTACTCATCCTCGGATTTGCATAACCACGGGATAAGTAGAACTGCACACGCGTTTCCGAGAAATGTCTGTAGTGGGAACACCCAGTTGCCACCCACGCACTAACTCGATATACTAGGTCATATTCTGTCGGAAAATATGCTACCCAAGAATCCCATATTCAATCAATTTTCCCCATTAAGATAACATTTGGGGGTACACCCCACTTTCAGACAAACCCATATACAACCCTAACTAGTAACCAACCGTGGACCTTAACTTTAGGAATCATCCCCGTAGCGTATCGTTGGAATTCTGCCACAATATCATAGAATACCTGCCTTATGGATACTTAACACATCTTAACACATTTGTGTCTAAGCCCCAACCACATCTGAGTATGGTGTTGTTGGTATTTTCTTCGTTTTTCATTCTCGAAATGTTGGTAGTGTAATATCTGGCAGTGCTGGGTGCTGGTATTGGTCGACTGAGTCAACTGGCTGGATCTGATTGGTGGTGTTGAATTTCATTATGTCCTTCGTGCATCTTTTGAACAGTTCAAAAGCATCGTTTGCGTTTTTGGTGCTCGTATTTGCTGGTAGTTGTTGCTATGAGAATTAACCCAACTTCTCACAACTGAAGCTGAAACCGTCAATCGTTCGCTATTTTTGACAAAACGTGTATGTTTCCCTTTTGCGTCATTCATTAGTGTAATGGTGTACATGAACATGTTGATTGGGGTTCATTATGTTTCTATTAAGATCAACAATAAATTCAAATCAGTTGGATACAACATCACCCATTCAAGAGATCGTGTCTGAAGAAAACGGTGCTAAAGTCTTAAGGTTGGACAACTCACCCAATATTAACAATGTCCCCGTTGTCTATGTTGCTATTAGGTAAAGATCCCTGTTTCTTTTTACGAACAATTTGAGAGCAAGAAATGCCAATGCTGATTTGGTATTTCACAGGGGTAATATTGCTGGTGATAGTAGATGATAGTAGGATAGAATCTCTGAGACATTGAAGATCGGAGGATTTCTTCATTACGAACACAATAGAAACGTCAAACACTTAGACGTGGGTTAGAAAGGTCGGAAACTCACACCCCGGCTGGTTTTTCCAAGACATTCTTTGACAATCCTTGTGTTCACCAAAAAAAACATCTAAGTTCTAGCTACTTGTGAGTAACGGTTGCAAAACCTCGAATTTTCCTGGGTGATGGGTGTAAGAATGTCGCAACTCTTCACGCTCCCATGGCCCAGGAAGATTCGCTGGGACTCCGAGCCAAAGCGACCGCCCAAAAAGTGGCGACCCTTGAAATGTGCCGCACACATCTTGGGAGCGGTCAGAGAGATCAAGAAACCTGCGTCATGTTTTTTGTCCCCGGTGTCATCCAACCTGGTGGGCATTTTAACTATCAAAAATGAACATGTCCCCCTACCACATTAGATTGCCAGAGCCTCCGTTGGCAGCAAGGTTTTCTTCCAGGGTGTTTCTGCAAGATTGCTAGTCATTTCTGCGATTTTATAGGTGTTTTTCCATCCCACTATGGTTGCGGAGACATTTGCGATGATATTTCAGCCACAGTTGTTTTCTAGTATTTTCGGGGTGATCAAATGGGATGTTCATCCACCCTTGCGGGGTGAAGTTGGCACTTCGATTTGCAGCGACCCTTTGATCCTCGAGAAAACACAGAGCTCTGCATCGACTGAATCTATAGGGTGTAGACTTTGTACACCTGAACGCACGGTTCACTACAACCAAGATCCCATCTACAAATGCCTGGAACAGGTCGCAGACAGATCCGTCTGACGGATCTAAAAAAACTCATAGGGATCAGCAGGATCATCCCCCCGAAAATTGTTGTGCCGGAATCCTGGTCCAAATTGATCACTGGGGGAAACCATTCCCCCAGAAAAAAAAGAGCATTTGCTACTTGGGATGATCCGCCACTCAGCGCTTCTGAACACCAAAGTGATCGCTGCCGCGTCACACCTTGCAGCATTGATGGACCTTGATGACCCCGACGCTTTGGATGAACCTGGAATCTCATGGAGATATGCAGTGGAATTTTCAGTCATGAAACCAGTTCCAAACGTCAACTCAAAAGCAAAGAAAACCACGTCACCCATCGTCGTGGGGTCATCAACAACCATCGGTGCCACTCTTCAAATCCTGGTTTGTTCTGGGACGTGACACGCCAACTCTTATCACTCAGCAACTGGTTTCTTTACCCACTGGGGGGACCTCCACCCAAGGAGCGCCTGATAGAATTGATCGCGTTCAAGCCACGAAATTGCCAGACGCATTGATGACAAAGTACACTCCGCTGAGTACCTCTGGGCTCACGTATCTCCAGTCAAGCCTGGTAACCTTGGTACCCCGGGCCTCCCAAAAAGAAACGAATAAACCTTTTCAGAGGGATGCTCACCTTGCCCATTTGTGACGTTTACATGCATGGTTTTGCGCACAAATTCATCAGATGATTTCATTCACAGTTTGACGGAAAAACTCCACATTTTCATGGTTCAAGTTAAACCTCCATTTTCTATGTTTAAACCCCATGTTCTATGCGGAAATAACCCCTTTCCATGCTTAAATCCCCATGGGCATCATCTGGCCACATCCTATTCGTCTCGGCACCATGAGCTCTGGAAAGAGTTTCAGCGAATTCAGCGTCAAGCCGCGGTAAAAACTCGTGGGGCCACCTGCAGAAAAATTGTGACTTGTCAGCCATGGAATGACGACTTTGGTTGGCAATTGGAATTTCACTGGCCCGGTGATGTTCACCCAAATTTGAGATTTTACCAGCTAAAATTAGGATCCAGGATGACTAGCAACAAAATGGGAGTTGATCATCAAAAAGTTGGATTTCACCACCCAGAAGTTTCCAGCCTTCAGCGTAGATCCTTTGGGCACCTTGGGTTATCAGGGCGCCAACATCTGGTAAAATCAACCCCGGATTGAACATGGAGAAAAACCCATGGTAATGTGCATATCTAATCATATATACATAGAATACTTATATCATCTTATATTTTGTGTACGTCTAACTAGTGGGGACATATCATATATCAACCTATGATTTACCCTCTGGTAAACTAACGTCACTATGGAAAACCACCATTTTGAATGGGAAAATCCACTATTTCTATGGGCCATTTTCAATAGCTATGTCAGCCATTACCAGAGGGTATATCAACCTATGATTTATGCCCTTCATTCTTTGGGGCCAACCTGTTGAGGTCACCCGTTTCGCGAAACGGGTCCCCGGACAATCCCTCAGGGACTCCGGCATGTCTTTCCGCCGGCCTGACGCATCGGCTTGAAACGCTGAAGAATTGAAGATACTGTTGATGGTTAATAGTGGTTAATAGTGGTTAATAGTGGTTAATAATGATTGATAGTGGTTAAGAGGGTGGATGGTTGCGAAATCACCAGTTGATAGATGTCTTTCCCATTCTTTGATATTATCTGTAGGAATTCAACCATCCAAGGTGGTGCAGGATCTCTTCCATCCACAGTAGTTAAGTAAAACACGTATAAGTGGGGGGATTAGATCAACTAATATGGGGGTCAACCAACCTATATGTGGATGTTTAACCAACTAATGCGGATTTGTGTAGACTTGTTTGGGGCATTTACCATGACTGATCACAAGATACATCGTGCTTCTCTCTTGAAGGGAACTTAAGCAACTAATATGGTGGTTTACCCAAATTTGCTCAAAATTAGATAATGCTGAACACCTACAACTGGGTAGTTATAGCTCCATTGGTTTCGGCATTCATCTCCTCAACCACCAGTTACCAGTTCGTACCGCACAAGGCGGTGGCGGAAGTTTCCAGGATAGACAACTATAGGAGGGGCGAGTTGTTGTGACGCATGGATGGCAGAGCGAATCCACTGATGGACGGAAAGGTGGTTGGAGCTGTGCTTTTTGGAGTGGTTGCAGTGGTCAACTCACCCACAACTGCTGAATGTAGTGTGACGTGGCGTGGTGTAGTGTAGTTTTAGCTGTACTTGCAGTACTAGTTGCAGTGTAGTGAAGTTGTAGTTGTAGTAGTAGTAGTTGTATTGTAGTGGTTGTTGTAGTGATTGTGTAGTTGAAGTTGCAGTTGTAGTTGTAGTTTGCTGCAGCGGTAGTGGTAGTGGCCGTGGTAGCTGTAGTGTAGTGTAGTGTAGTGGTAGTGGTAGTTGTAGTTGTCGTTGTAGTTGTAGCGCAGCTGAAGTTGAAGTCGAGGCTGTAGTTGTAGTTGTACTTGTAGTGTAGCTGTAGTGTAAGTTGCAGTGTAGTTATAGTGTAGTTGTAGTGTTAGTTGTACTTGTAGTTGTAGCGCATTTGAAGTTACAGTTAAAGTTGTGGTTGTAGTTGTAACTGTAGCTGTTGTTGTAGTGGTAGTTGTAATTGCAGTTGCAGTCGTAGTCGTAGTTGCAGTTGTAGTTGCAGCTTTAATTGTAGCGTAATGGTAGTGGTAGCTGTAGTTGTAGCATAGTCGAAGCTGGAGCAAAGCTGTTGCGTAGTTGAAGTTGTAGCTGTAGCTGTAATGTATTCGAAGTTGAAGTTGAAGAAGTTGTTGTTGTTGTAGTTGTAGTTGTAGTGTTTTGTTGGAGTGTAGTGCAGCGTGGTGCGGTTGAACGTTTTAGCATTTTCAATTCCAAATGTGCTTCGCACCACAACGCCGTGCACGTTTTCAACATCTCAACTTCAAAAAGTGCTCCGAACCCGTCAGTCTTTAACACTTTTGACTTCGAAATGTGCTTTGCGCCACAACAGCGCTTTTTGAACATCTCAACTTCCAAAAGTGCTCTGGCGTTGGTGTGCTTTGTACCTTTTGACTTGGAAATGTGCTTCCCGCCAACAGCGTGCAGTTTTTGAACATCTCATCTTCCAAAAGTGCTCCGGGGGTGGTGTGCTTTGTACGTTTTGACTTGGAAATGTGTTTTGCGCCACAAAGGCGTGCAGTTTTTCATCTCTCATCTCCCCTGATGGCTCTGCACCTGCCGCTTTTGCGAGCCACTTTTCGACCCTCCGGAGCCACAAATCATTGGAAAAACATGGAAAAACACCGTGTTTCGCGACTTTGCAAACTTTTCGCGCACCTGCATCTTCTTTCTGCTGACTCTTTCTCTTCTCTTATCTTCTTTCTTCTTCTCTTCTCTTCTCTGACTCTTCCCACCTCTGCTTTTCCATCTGTCCATATTGTCGGAAGTTTGACTTCTGAACTTCCTTCAATAAGTAAGTATCAATAGCTGGGGTGAACCCGTTTTCAGCATGAGTTAAAACTTATGAAATCCCATGTGACTGTGGTGAGATGAACATCCATAACTCTGCTGTCGGGAAGAGAATTGATGAAAGATTCAACTGAAAAGTTGATGGTTTGATGGTTAGATGGTAAAATAATAATTAAACGTATCCCCCTGATGTTGAATTCTCCCTTCGATTTGAGGTCCCTTGTTGGAGCTGTTTGACATCCAGAGGGATGGGATACCGATTAAACTGGGCCAGCATTGCTGTAGGTAGGGTGGAAGCAAATACCTCCACCCTGCAGAAATGAACGTCAGTTGCTATCATGTGGTTTGGAAACTCAATGGGACATATATATATATATGTATATGATATATGCATTTATATATATATATATTATTGTATATTGTATATTGTATATTATATATATATATTAGATATATATAATTATATATATATATTAGATATATATATATATTAGATATATATATATATGTATACATGATTATATATGTATGTACACATATGTATGGGTTTCACTATACTGGTCGAATTTTGATTTGGGGGTACCCTTGGATGATCCTCCATGGGCACTGGTCTGCACTAGTCCCACGCCTGCACAAGTGTGTTGCCACCTGGATCAGCAGCAAACCCTGAGGGTAAAACAAAAAAAATGTGGAATATATGGGAATATAATATATACAGTAATCTATAATTAATCTATAAACTATAGATAGATTCACCCTCTGGTTATTTTAACATAGCTATGCAAGCCATGGCCCATTTAGTTTGATGATAACAATGATGATTGACCTATGAAAGAAACGGGGATTCTCCAGTTCGCTACGTCAAATAGCCAGACGGTAGCCCAAACAAATGCCAAAATATATGTGCTGCTCGGGCTGCGAGGCTCAAGTTACATGGTATATGGATGTATATGGCTTGTTGTCATCCATAATGGGAATTCTGATAGGTATATGAATCCCTAATAATGCATTCATGTCCATCCCCCAAAAAAAGAGCAATTCACCCAAGTTTGACGCCAGAAAAGTGCCATGGTCAAGTTTCCCAAGGGGATAGTCATGGCCCTCCCAGTCATCTAAAATCATATTGGCAATCCAAAAATCATTGCTACATTAAACCCCGCTTGATGCTGGTAGGACCGTCCCTGATTTAGGGGAAATTGTCAAAAAAAACTTTCGACCGTGGCACAAACGTTTTCTTCAACATATCAGTTGACAAAAATGCTGGTCATTTTCGATCAACCAGGAGGACCCTTGGGTACGAAAATCTGACAGAGCAAGCACCAACGAAACAAACCACTGTGGGTAAAGAAATCATCAAAACCAGCCACCAAGAGGTATAGTCGTCCTGGAGTAGATAGAATTTGGATGAATATTAGGCTAGTTCTTTAAAACATCCTCACTTCAACATGGAATATGTTTTTTCAATGTTGATGTTCTACAATGATTCAACCAACGAACTGGTTGGATCCAAGGAATTGGTTTCACGGGCTTCAACCTGCCTCCGACGGAGCGTGTCCAACGGATAGGTGGCCTAGCTGAAATTTGACGCCGAGATTGTTGAAGCATCGAAACAAATGAATTTCATCCACCAAAATAAGGACATTGGACAACAATAACACAAAAAACATCTCAAGTCCAATTTCTAACATGAGGACATGTGATGACATATGTAGATTGATGCATTTATACGGAGTGTTTGCGACAATGTTCATGAGATAACATATGATAACATGAAAATGATTGCGAAAAAAGGGAAAACATCAAAGATACCCTCTGATAATTTAACATAGCTATTGAAAATGACCATTTATAGTGGATTTACCCATTGAAAATGGTGATTTTCCATAGTTATGTTAGTTTACCAGAGGGTAATCAAAGAATAACAACGATTTTCATGTAGCCCGTCAAACCTTGGCCCTGAAAAACATCTCACGAGGCACAGGCTGTTTGAGCCACGAAGCCCGAAGTGGCCCCCACCACCAAATTCCTGGCGGAATGTGGGGAAAATGATGCTCGAAAAACCACCGACTGCTGGGTTGTTTCCCTTGTTTAAAGTTTAAACAAACGCACAGTCGGGGTATCTACTCCAAGCAACATGGGCATCCAACTCCAAAAAATGCAGGATAGACCTGGTGACACCAGCTGTTCATCCATCGCAAAATGCCGGAAGGGCCAGGGATACAAATGCGCAGGTGCTCCATGTCTCACGAGCCAAAAGAGGTCCTGATCCAGGCCAATTTCGAGACTTCAGTGTGGAGCCGCTTTGATGATCCCAATTCGGATCAAGAGAAACTGATTCAGATCTCACCCTTGCAGTCCTAAAGCCAAAATTTGAAGCTATGATCCCTGATTTCAGGGCCGCAAAAACACACCTGATACAGTACATCAAGTGGTGTCTAGATTTTACTCACCAACTTCGATGCCCAATGAGAACAGGCCTTGGACTCTCACTTCCAACAGAGTCTACTGAGCAATTCACCAGGCTTCAATGTTTGCTCATTTGCGTGCGGATTCTTAAGCCCAATAATGTGACCAAAGACCTTTCCATTAAGGGATTGGCTCAGGGCATAATCTACAGGAAACCAGGGTTCTTATCCCCAAATATAGGCATTTCCTGTAGATTTTCCCGTCCAATTCTAGGGACTTGAAACAACTGGCTCATGATTGCCTGTTTATCCCAAATCTCCCAAGATTTACCTAGGAGTACGACCCCTTAAATAAGCCATGATCGAATACCCGTTTCCAATCCGATTATGCTACTTAGCGATCATCAGACTACAACAATCCAATAATCAAGCCAGATGCTATAAACATAGTAACACACGGCCAACCAACACCCCGCAGACCCCACAACCAAGCTTCACCCGGCTGCAGGGATTTCTGATCCACTGAAGGGGGATTGCCCATTTGCTTCATCAACCTCATGTCACGGGGAGGCCTTGAGACGAATCCTACTCCAATTTGCAGCCAGGGTTTGTCAAACATGGCGAACATTGCTTTAACCTTGGGATTTTGACCACCGGAGTTGAAAAATACAGATTTACATATATATAATATATAATCCCTGAAACTATGGTGGTATATCCAGTTAGAACTGGAACTGCACACCCAAGATATACCCAAGGCAGGCTTTAGATATCTCAAAGAAACCCACCTCTAGGGCGTTGGGGATGCGCAGGAAGCAGAACTCCTATGGAACTGTTGAACTCTTCCAGAACCACGGGGGGAAAGAACAAAGGAGATGGGCCATTCCAGAAATTCTAAAAGATGGGTAATTGAAAGGCTTTAGATATCAGCATTGATTTCAAACAACCTCTTCTTGTGAGTCATTTAAACAGGCAGCCCAATACCTAAAGGTGCGAATGTTGGAGACGTATTGCCAGCTTTTCCATTCCAATGCTGTCAAAAGCACTGCCATTTTTCTTAAAATGATGACCCCCTAGCCAATACAAGGGGTTCTTTCATCTCATGTATATCCCATGCTCAAACCACTGAACCCATTCAACTGGTATTCACCGAAATTGCATAATACCTGTGCATGTCTGGTATGCAATGCATTTCGCCCAAGTATTCATAGCCCATCTGTGCAATGTTCAATCCCATTCCATCATATCTGACTAGCACATACTAGCACCATCAAACATTCAAGCGATTTAAATCCATCTTCCACATGATGTTCCACATGATGTTCCACACTTGGATAGGGCCACAGGGCCATAAATTTCAAAAAACTCATCGTTGTGGACCTTCCTATTTAAGTCACCCTGGAAAAATCGATGGTGAACCAAGCCTTACTAGTGATTGTTGCTGGTAAAAATATTGATTTAAGAAAAAAAGCATAAACCATCATGAACCCTTGTGATTGGCGGAGTCAGAGAGTGAAATCTTCATCCCCCAGACCCAGCAGGTCGTAACTGAGACACCACGGCGCCAACAGGTCGTGGAGTCCTGTCGCTATGCAGATGTACGGCAAGGCTGTCACCAGACCTCCGTTGCTTCCGGATTTTTTCGTGGAACATCTGCAGGAAGCCCCGGAATCTTCCATGGAATCTTCAAAAATCAGGGGGAAATCATGGAATCTACAGGAAATGGGGGGGGTTGCCTTGATTTTCCCTTCCACCAAATGTAAAAAGTGGAAAAATGTCTTGAAACCAATGCGAAACTCCATGGTTTTTTTCTGGGAAAAGCTCTGCATCTCCAGTGAGTTCTTCAAGGCACATGGAAAGAATCATGGGCGGGGGCCAAACCAGTCATAGAATACGCAATTGATGAGTATAGTCTTACCATCTTACCATGTCTTACCTCTTTCCATTGGGGCCAGATTTACAGGATTCTACAGGTCTGCATCCATTTTCTATGGTTTGCATAGCCAAGTCTACTTGTTATATGGCTGCGAATTCACAAAACTTGGTAGCCCGCGGCCTTACACATCTTACCACAGTGAAACATTATATCCCCTTCGCGAGTGAGATGATTCTAGGTAGCTCAACGAGACCTCACCATATCTCACCATCAGATGAACATTTCGCCAATTCCAACTTTCTATCTTTTTGGTGGTTATATACTATATGTGTATTTTTTATATATATACCCTCTGGTTATTTAACATAGCCATGGACAATCACCATTTTTAATAGGTAAACCCAGGTAAACCATCTATAAATGATAAATGGGCCATTTTCCATGGCTATGTTAAATAACCAGAGGGTACATAATAAATAATATCAGATCTAGGGTTTCCGTTGGCACTGCTGGGTGTTGTTGGGGAAGATTTATTCGCCTGTGTCGGTTGTTTGCTATCAACCCCCGGAGTTTGTTGATCTGGGCACGAACATGTTGCTGTTCCACGTTCCAAGTTGTAACCCAGAATATTTCAGGTACGGAGTCTTTAAATGCCATATCATTGTCCCAATTTCTTCACAAGTCCAAAGGAAATCGTCGATTTTCGGTGAATCTCAAGCCCATCTCGACCCATTTTTCCATATTTTTCCCATCACACCGCCACGCGACAGAGCGGCAGGCCGCGGTAGAGGCTCAGCAGCCCGTGCTCCCGTCGCGTCGTCGAAAGAAAGTGCCGCAGTCCGCGGAAGCGGTCCGTCGAGTCGGCCGCCAGGCAGGTGTAGGCTGCGTCTAAGGGATAGACCAAGGTCACCGCGCCAGCACCTGGCGACTTAAAAAAGGTTGGTGGAATGAAACGAAGGGATTTGAGAATGGAATGGAGATGTGATGGGGATATAGATATATATATATATATTTGTTTAATTGACTCCAGTTACCACTTCATACTTGGCTAGTGTCCACTATTCACTGTGTGTGTTTGTGTCAAATCAACGGCCTTTGGCGGATGCTCACCGCTTTTGACACATGGACCACATCAGCAAGCCCTTTCCAGGACAACTCGCCCCGGTTCCCGCGCTTCGTTCACATTCGTTCACACCTGACATGTAGAGGAAGGAGCAGCGACGCACATAGCCCTCCAAGCCCTGGTAATGCCGATTGCCACCCGGCATCATCCACATCTGAGTTGTCCTGACGCTGCGGCCTTGAAGAAAAAACAGGGGACCCAGAACAAAAAGGACACACCCAGGACACACCCAGGACACACCCAGGGGACGCAGGGGAAAACAGGTTGAATCCTCGGCGCTCAGCAAGGTTCCAATCAACATTTCAGGCAGAAATCTCATTCTTTGACTCATGTTTGATCAATAAATAGTTGATAGGATCATGAAATAGTTGATATTTTGTCAAATAACACCATTTAACAAAATTTTGATATTAGATATGCCCATGTTTATTGGTCATATTATGTCATATTCTCAATGTAGATTGTTCAAGATGTATCCGGCACCTGATTCTGATAAAGTTCTCCACAAAAAACTTCTCCGTTGTATCCGAAGTCTTCTGCTTGGTGCTTCGAGGAGCCATCTGTAAAGTATTACCCTCTGGTTATTTAACAGTTTGCCATGGTATAGATGGCCCATAGAAATAGATGGTGTACCTATTAAAAATGGTGATTTTCCCTTATGAATGGAGGTTTTAATGGGAAAATCATCTATTTCTATGGGCCATTTTCCATGGCGAACTGTTAGTCATAACCAGAAGGTAGTCGATGGGAATCCTCGTCCGATCAAAATCGGTGATGTTTTTGTCGAACGAACGACGAGAAAATGGGCATCCTGTACCAATGGGCGGCCATTTTATATCAGTTAGGAATAGTTAGGATAGTTAGGAAAAACACCCCAGTTTTGCTGGTCCTCCTTTGATGTAGCTGGGCAGTATTTGAGAAAAACCCTTCTCTTCACATCAAAATAGCTGGTTAATGGATGTTCATCCCTCCAAATATCTTGTTGATATAGCTATATATTCCATCATATCATCTGGATTAATGAGGATTAATGGAGATTAATGGAGACTTTGTGGGATTAAATACCCATCAGTTGATATATGTAGCATATTCCATCTCCTACCCTCTGGTAAACTAACATAGCTATGGAAAATCACCATTTTTAATGGGAAAATCCACTATTAATGGCCATTTTCAATAGCTATTTTGACATAACCAGAGGATATTTCCCCTCTCCTCAGTGCACTCAAGCGCGCGAAGCCTCCAAAGATCGACGCTGCCGCGTGGGTGGCCGAACCCCTCCAGAGCCCGCGGTATCCTGCGGCCGCTGAGACCGATACGGGGGATGGAGGATTTTCATGGCCGATTCGTCCACGAAGAAAGAATGAGGATACAGTGGGGATATAACTGGGATATGATGGGATATAATGAAAATTGATGAAATTTCATGAAATATCTTTGTGTTGAAGCAACACAAATTCGGGAATCTTCCCAAGATTCCTGCCAGTGAACTTTGAACGATCGAAAACGACACATGAAATCGTTAGGGAAATATCTGTAGAATCCCTGTCAGTGTCTGCCCAAAATAATGGGGTTTACACCAACTAACAGTCGTTCACATTTCGTGGATGACATCAGGATTTTTGAATACCCCAACAAAATCAGGTGCTTGTTGATGTTTTTTGATGTTATTTGTTGATGTTTGTTGATGTTTGTTGATGTTTATTGGTTCCTTATGTTTGTTAAACCACCCCAATGTTCGCACCACTGACGCATCGTCCTTGGTTTCGAATCAGGCTTTGGAGGGTGGCCATGAGTCCCGGTTGACCTGCTGGAAGTCCTACCTGTAAACACACCTGGCGCTGAAGCTTCCGTTGGAAAAAAAGATCGAAAAACGTGGAAAAAACAAACCGTGGTTTTCATCGATAAAATTTGGAGTTGAGCATCAAGAATGGAGGTTCAAGCATGTGAACTTAAGTCTACATTCAGAGTCTTGTTGTGAACACTGGGGGGGTTAACCATCTGAAATAATCTTAATTTGATGTTTTACCATCAAAACTTAATTCATAGCAAGTCAGGAGTTTATCATGGGGTTGGGGGTTTGCTTGCTTGGGATGTGTTAGAATTAGATTAGATTGTATACAACTATAATCTAAGTAATGGTTGATGTGGATAAGCCAATACAGAACCATTCTATGAGCTGGCTTCAGCCGAGCCGCGCTTCCCACCCCAATTGCAGAAAGTGAAGCCGCCCTGATTCCCCAGCCCCAAGTAGTCAAAATGGCCACTTTTCTGTGTATGCGTTTGTGCAGATGTAAAAAATCGTCTTTGGACTCACTCCCATATGCAGTCAATTTGTTTATAAGCCTCATGAACCCCACTTGAGTTTCATCAAACGTCCAAAAAATGCTGGAAGACTAATTGCCCTCTGGTAAACTAACATAGCTATTGAAAATGGCCATTGAAATAGTGGATTTTCCCATTAAAAATGGTGATTTTCCATAGCTATGTTAAATTACCAGAGGGTACCCAGTGTGTTTACATGACACTCTGATAGATACCTCATATGGGTTGTTCTCCGGTAGGTCCTCTGTTGTTTGATGCCAGGGCGATGGCCCAGGGTAGATCATGGATCCGCGAAGTTCTTCGTAATCGCGATGTAACCCTGTTTGTAAAGCCAGGTATAACTCAGATAGCCCCAATCTGAGAGTTCCCTATCCAAGACTACCCTCTGGTAATTTAACATAGCTATGGAAAATCACCATTTTTTATGGGAAAACTCACTATAAATGGCCATGTTCCATAGCAATAGGCTATGTTAGTTTACCAGAGGGTATTATCCCTAGTAAATCACAGAAACGGGCTGAAAATCCCACCCAAAAGCTCGCCAACAAAAATCGAGGCTGGGCCTGGGCTTTATCGTGGATTAATATCTACAATTGGATTGGTGAGAATCAACCAAGATCGCATCAATAGACAAAAAAAGAATAGCAAAAGTTATGATGATCATTATTCTGATGGTGATCATGATCATGATGAGGATGAGGATGATGAGGATGATGAGGATGATGAGGATGAGGATGATGATGATGATGATGATTGTTATTATTGACCATATTAGTATCAGTATTATTGTTATAAGCATTATGATTAGCATGATTATTATATAGTATTATGATGCATTACTATACAGTATTACTATCATTATTTCTTATGACAATGATGACGACGACGACCGAGGAGACGACGACGATGATGATGATAATGATGATATTTCGGTGATTAAATCAGTTAGGTGGCCCTATTGCTGTTGGATTCTACTGAGGATACTACAATACTATAACTATCATAATATGTTCATGAAGCCACTTACAGTATCTACTATAACCTGGAAAATCCAGTTTTAAAAAAAAAAAAACACCCCCAATTTGGTTTATGATTGAGTACATACCTATTTGAGACGATTCATTATTCTGGTCCATGGCCCAAGAAATCCTGGTCAATAGGATGGTGCCTTGACTCTCTCCAGCGGTGCCGAGGCCAACTTCGACAAGACCCGGGCGTAGCCGTGGGCAAAGAGCACCGCGAAGAAGAGCCGTCGGTCACTGCGTTCCAGCGGCTCAGTCATGGCCAGTCTTGGAGATTTGGTGAATGGTTGGTGAACGATTTGTGGTTGGTGAAGAAGTATGTTTAAATGATTTAAATGGGGACTTGATTGGCACGTCAGATTCAGAGGATGTTTGAGATTCGGTTGTGATGAGGGTTTTTTGGTCAAAAACGGAACAGCTTGGGATTGAAGGTGGCTTGGAACGGGGGAAGTGGGAAGCAGGTGGGATTGTCCCCTTACTGCGGTGAGGCTGGAGTCGGCTGGACCCCCAATTGGGGTCACCAGGTCACCACACCAAAAAAGACCTCTGGTAATTTAACATAGCTATTGAAAATGGCCATTTATAATGGATTTACCCATTGAAAATGGTGATTTTTCCATAGTTTTTTGTTAGTTTACCAGAGGGTAGTCCTCTCTACCATTCAGCGTCTGGGCCAGGTTGTTGCTGGAAACAAGTTCAAAGTTTCTGGTGGTTGACCAGTGGTTGGCCTGGCTGCGACTGAGTTGGCCTGGCTCTCTTCTTACCAACAAGCCACCGCTCTGGAGGGCTCAAAGCTGCGGGGCGCGGTGAAATTCCGCACTGCTTCGAGTGTTACGATAGGACTTGATAGGACCGATATTTCTTCCGATAATTTCTTCGGATATGTTCTAGATTCTAGATTTCAAGCAGCATCAACCTTTATTAACCTTGATAAAGGAGGGCTTGGTGAGCCATCAACAACCTTCCAGCCGCCTACATCCCAGCCATGAATTTCTCTGTTTTTTCCTAGCCCTTCAGGCCCTTCACTCAAAATGTCCAGGGACTTAAGATGGTTTCATCTTGTGTTATCTGGGCTACCCCAAAACATGATAATTAATCATCATTTGCACCATTTTAAAATGATTAACCACGATAGTGACCACTCTAGGGTCACCCAGATGATAATGAAGATTAAATCACCATTCAATCGCCATTCATATATTTAGTTATTCATGTTTTTTTTCGTTTTGGGGTCACTGTCCATTCTTAAAATGATCTCCATTCATCATCAAATTAAACATGGATTATCCTGGATAATCCAATCACCATTTTATCCATACACCCCGAGGAGAAATGCATCCAAAAACCGTGGCACACCACGGCTCGGGCCACCTGGTTGCAAGGTCACACCCTCTGCAGGAGGACCTTGCTCCACATCCCATCCAGAAGGGATGTCCACGGAAAGGACCTCAACTTGGAGAGCGATCCTATGAAGTTTGTCAAGGATATCATGCAATATACTAGGATAGGAATGTATTTTATATGTAATCTATGTGAAGAATGAGAATGGAATATATATATATACAGGTATATATGTGTGTGTGTTAAAATATATGATGGAATGTGATTGTATAAGTAATAATGATAATAGGAAAACAAATAAAAATAGGATACAATGGATATAAATATATGATTTCTCGGCAAAACTACAATATAATCGCTGCTCCCTAATATAAAACACCTAGAAACCATGGTTTAGTATGGTTTAGTAGGGCATGAAATCATATATTTGGGTCATAGAATGGGGGTGTTTAATATTAGGGGGATGGACTATAATAGCATGCAATTAATGATTACAATATAATAGGGAAAAAGAAAGTAGGATATACGATTTCTTTACGAAAAATACTGTTGGTTGGTAAAGAGAAAGAGGATATCATGGAAGGATACAGTACAGCCTAAGCAATGACATGATATTGAATCTGCACAAACATCAGGAACATCCAGGAAAAGACACACAAATTGAGAAGAAGGATTATCATTGATGTTCAATTGGAGGCATCCCATGTTCAAACAAACCAAGATTCAAGACTCACAAATCCAAGCTCTGAATACATTTATATAATTCGTACTAAGCACGGGTTTCCTTGCGCAGGAATTTCAATAAACGGGGGCTGGTATTGTTGGGTGATTCTTAACAACGCCAAGCTGGCAGACAACTTTCTCTGGTTGGTTAGCAGCATCAGGATCATAGTCCCCACATTTCTTATTGTTTGGTTTTCACTGGCTAGCTCGGCGGATGATTCAACTTATTCAACTTGCTTACCCTGCGGCAATCAAACATTTATAGATTACTGATTACAGTATTCTCCCACTAAAACCTCCAGTGAGTTTGGGGATTTGCCAGCTAGCCGCCCTCGCCACGTTTGATTAAAGGATGGTAAATCTGGCAAAAATCATCGATTTTGTCGCCCCATCAGTGTTGGAAACACCACGAAGTTTGAAGACAAAATGGGACCTGGCAAAGTGAGTTGCCGGAAACCGTCTGAAATCTTTGAAAACAACTCATGATTGAAAAACTTACCACCTGCATGCGCTCTTCACTTGACAAAAACCTTTGAAAATATGTGAAGAACGGAAATTGAAGATTGAACATGTCAACACTTGCCCGGCCCGAGAAGCTAGACGCTATGGCGCCTATGATTTTCCGATGGTGGTTCGTCTGGCGGTCGACAGACGCAGATATTTCCTTTTTAGGCAAACCCACAAGGCAGTAGTAGAGTTTGTCCAAAAATGGTGCTACCTGTACAGCCGGGGATTTGAAGGTTTCTCACAAAAATGTCGGACAATCCCAGATTGCTGTGATGATGTGTAGTAACTGATGCCCGATCTGATACCCGATCTGATACCCGAGTTGTTGCCAGTTGGGATGCCATACTGGGGGACCACTAGACAATCTCCTGGAGGGCGCTGTGAACAAAAAGCAGGGGGGAGTGTGGCTCAAGTTCAACGAACCTTAGGGGCAAACCCATATGGAGGTTTCCTAAATCATGGTGGTACCCCCAGTCATCATCCAAGTCATTGGAGGGCACAGTGAAACCAGGGGCTGGATTGCTGGAGTCAACCCTTTCTGTCAGCTAATTGAAATAAGAACCCTAGGGTACCCTGGAATTCTAGGCACTGGTTCTTATTCCCCTTTAACGGGTATAAATATACCAAATATGATCAAAGATTGCATATTTTTCTTAAACCTGGTTGGACGGATTCCTTTCTTCTTCCCCTTAACATGAGCGGGAACATCCAACTCATGTGCTGCAGATAAAGACAACTCAAGGAAAGCTAAAGCTGAAACCATGTATGGTCCACAAAGTGCAAGATGCCCTGTAGGGGTTCGACCTCCCACTTGCTAGGCTGACGCTCTACCAACTGAGCTATTGGCTCTCTGGCCTTAGGGTCTGCCAACCTTTTATCTAACGTTTCGACCTATTTTTTCTACGGCTGCGCAGCAACAAATCCCTTTCTGCATGTGTTGGCGCGTGTGCTTTTTCAGCCCGTGCTGCCTCTGTTTTGGATGGCTGCTCTGTTTTGGATTCACTGCTTGCAGAGCTGTCTCCGGAGGCACTATTTCCACATAGTTCTAAATTGGGAAATTACTAAGAACCCTCACCATATGAACCCTTTAAGAACTAACCCGTTAAGAACTTGAGGGTACCCTCATTTATAATTCCCATATTTTCCACCTATAGCACTTAAGAACCCCAGGGTAGGCTGGAAAATGCTTAATCGGTTCTTATCTAACGGTTCCGCTGTACCCCCAAATCATCCGAGACTAGATCCTTTTAGTATTGAAACCCAAGGTTTTGGGGATCCCCCATTTAGGAAACCTCCATATATGGGGGTATAAAACTGGGGAAGCTGCTGTTAAACCATGGAAGGGAGCTCCAAAGTGTGAGACAATCCCAAAATGGTCCCGCGGGTTTCGAGTCATAATAAGTTAGAAGCACGGTGGTGGTGGTTTGGATTCAATCAATCAGTGTGGGTAGATACTGTGCATGGAACCAATAAATGGTGGCTTCTCCTTGACAATGGCTGCCCAGAAATCAATTGCGAAACCTTTTGATGCATGACATTGATGGTCGCGGCAGGGTCGCACACGAGAGGGAAGTCATGGCATGAGGCTCTGGGAAGATTCCAGCCTGGTGAACCAAGAAGAACCATCCAGAACCTATCCCGTAGGAAGTGGAGATGATCCTCATCTGCCAATCGTTTGGGTTGTTTCCAGTTTGCTGGTATCACAATACTTGGAAAACAACAACATTAGGAAGATAAATCATAATATATGGCTTTGTCTGAATATATGGTATGCCATTCCAGCCGCTGGTTCATCACAAGTTTCCCTGTCAAAATCCGATAAAAATGAATAAGTGAATGAATAAATAAATTAATTAATTAGATAAATAAATAAATACATAATTATACTAATACATATATAATCATATACATATATTGGGGCGAAATTCCCATGATTAGGTCCCAAGGTCCCATATTTTTCTCTTGGCTACATTAATCCCAGACCTATTGGTGAAAAATCACCATGAAACCGATGGAGAAACCTGGTAAACCTAATGTGATAAAGCACATAATAAACCATCTCGAAAATCACCATGTTTATGGGTGGTATAAACCATCCCCAGTCATGGTCAGTAGGTTTATTGGGCACCACGATTTTGGGGTGCCCACATGAAAAACCAATGGTGAACCCAAGAATCATACACCAAATTGGGTTTCCCCATGTTGATCAACTATTAACATCTATAAACTATCTTTGTTTATCCCATGAAACCTATAGGTATCTATAAACTATCTTCTAACATATAAACATCTATAATCCCATGAAACTGTTATAAAATCTTCGAAACCTATAGCTTCCTATCTTGAGTCAGATCCCCAGGCTCCTGATGATCTCATCAAAGGGTGCACGCACCGCACCGCTGAAGGAGAATCCAAACTGGCGCCGGATCGGCAAGGCCAGGTTGGTCCACTGGAGAAAATTGAGGCATCACCATGAAAAATGGGGAATTATACAAGGTGGTGCCCCCCCAAGTTATAAATGGGTTATGATCCCATTAACTATAGATATATCACCTATAAACCATAGTTATTGGACTTATAAACCAACTTAGCTAACTATGGGGCACCACCTTGTATGGATTTGTCTGGATGTTGAAACATTTAGATGGATAAAAATGATGATTTATGCTTCACAAAGTCAAAGCTGATTTCTTGAGCGATTTTGGATTCTTGGTACTGACCATCATTAATTTGGTGAGGTCGTTGGGAGGTCGCGTTTGACAAATTTCCCCGAATAGATGCGTTGCAAGGAGGGCATTTCTGCCGGAGAATCATAAGATTTTCCTGGGAAAGCATCTTGTGAAACGTGAACTGACGGATGTGTCGAATTGGTTCGAATTGTTTCGACCATGAAAAAACGCGGCCAGTATGCCAATCTGAATGACAATCATCTTGGCCATCGGATACCAAATCATCCCAAACAGCCTTTATTTCAAACAGCCCTTTATTTCAGCCTTGGTTTAGAACTGGATCCACGAAAATTTTGGATTAACTTCTGTTCACAGGCAGGCAAGCGGCAATGGCATCCACGACCACGCAGTATCTCTCTAAGTTCTCCGGGAGCGCTGCTTCTACCGGTACCTGGCACCCAAATCTCCCACCGCAGTGATGTTTTTTGTACCCCACCTTGGAGTCTTCCCAAAGAAATCACTAGATGTTTATCATTGATGTTCCCTTTTCGGGTGAATCATCAGTGAGATTAGAATGATTAGAATCCGAAAGAAAATATGGACGGATATGGACGGCTTGTCTGAAATATTGCTCCCCTCAAGCCATTGGTTTACCGTCATGTTCACTATTATTCAGTATTTTGGGGGCGGATCCCGTGTCCCCGACTTTCAGACCTACCCAAATCTTGGAAAGAACAACAAAGCTGTTGATTTTTTGAGAGAATGCCTTGGGCCAGTTATTTTTAGCATCCTGGAAGCAAAAAAATGGCCTTCCACAACCCCAAATAGATGCACTCAACATTGTCACCTTTAAAAGAATCCATGAGCTTCTACTGTCTACTCTTCGCCACGGAGAATCCAATTCAGGCGGCCGAAAGGCGGCTTGGCGCACTGACAGTTGCGCCAGCTGCGTAGTCAAGTTGACCTGACGCGATCAACCCGTGCATGGAACAATGTGAGAATACCCTCTGCTAATCAAATTTGGCGAAAATCCACTTCTCAACAAGGCGTTTCAACCGCCATTTCTAGAGGATTTTCCAGCTAGCCATCTTTGATCAAACGCTAGGGTGACCCAATCATCCAAGTCAGTTCTTCGGCGTTCTGGTAGAGGATCATCGGTCGTTAGACCGTCTAAACCATCGGCAATTTGTCCCTCTGGATATGACTAACATACAAGGTGGTGCCCCCCCAAGTTATAAATGGGTTATAATCCCATTAACTATAGATATATCACCAACAAAAACCATAGTTATTGGACTTATTTGCACCAACTTAGCTAACGAACTCGGGCACCACCTTGTAGCTATGGGATTTTCCAAAAAGCTACGTTCAATAAGCGGAAAAGGAGGATACTTCTCTCTGATATCATCCCTAGATATCCATGGTTGATACATCAGGATATCAACCCCCATCCTGGGTGCTTTGTTACTGGGCGGAATCTTTTAAAGCGGGTGAAAAAGGGGCTTCATCACCGTGGAGAATGTGGATATAACATGATATAACATGATATAACAAGCAGTTCTCATGGGGTGCCTGTTTTAACATATGTGTCATCAATGGATAAGTTGTAACTTCTCAATTTCACTTCGCAAGTCATGAAAATCATCAAAACCTCATTGGACTCGCCTGATGGGAGACCGCCATCGATGCAAGAATCTTGTTTCAGATGTTGTTTGACATGATCTACCATCTGGTTATGACATTGCCAGTTCGCCATGGAAAATCCACCCATGCTATTAAAAACGGTAAACCATCTATTTCGATTAGGGCCATCGAAAAACCATGGCTAACTGTTAGTCATAACCAGATGGTAATTGACATGACATGATCTAATTTTCCACTAGAATTCACCAAGTGTTCGCCTTCCAGCCGCGCTAAGTCACTAAGTTGAACCTCGCCAAGTCACGAAGAGTTGACTTTTCTGATTCGCCTTGGGATAGATGACATGTGGAGCATAACCTCAGCGAAAAATCCGTGACAAAAACACCGGGTATCCCTAATCCAAACCACCAAACCACTGAAAAAATTGGTTGCTGATATGTTGCGGGACGTATTGGCCATATCTTAACCATTCTTAAACGCTATTGGGATCCTGTCAATGTAGAAAAGTGAATTTGTCAAAGTTCAATTTGGAAGCGGTGTGGAAAAGGTTCTCTGTCTGATCTGCAACATGAATGCATGTTCACAACGAACCAAAACACGGCATGGTCAATTATCTGAGAAGTTGGTACCCTGAAGAAATCCATCGGCACGGTTGGGCTATGCCCGGTTTCAGCTTCTGCCATTCCCTTCAACTGTTTAGTGGATAGAAATTGCCAACCAACGCATGATCATAATATCTCTTGACTTCGGCTGACCGCTTGATATCCACCATGACATGGCGCCCGGGCCGAAATGATAGAGATGTCTGGCAGCAACCAAGCCATCCTCAGGTGGTTCTTGACCGAAGCTGGGAGCACAGGTTGTGTCATGGACCTATACGGTGCTCTGAAACTGCGTGCAAAACGCCAAATGACAACGTTCATGCAAAACATATCAAAACATCATGACATATTTGCCCAAAATCTCTCACACCAAAAAAAAAGTGCAAACAAATCTATGTCAACATCTATGTCATTTTAGGAATGTGTTACCTTTTCCTCCAATGATCTCCGTCTTCCGAGTATCTCCTCCATTATTGCCGGGCCCACACACCAGCAGCACGGCAGGATTGGTGCCGTACCTCCCAATCCAGCTGCGGATTGGTATCAGCAACCAGCAGAGTGCCTTACCGTTAACAGAAACTGGATGAATCATGATGAATCTAGATATTTGAGAAGAAATCCTATATCTTTACAAGGTGGTGCCCCATAGTTAGCTAAGTTGGTTTATAACTCCCATAACTATGGTTTATGGCAGATATAACTATAGTTAATGGGGTTTATAAACCAACTTATAACTGGGGGGCACCATCCTGTAAGGTCATATGATGGTTTCGCCCCAATCCGAACTATTTCTGCTGAGGCCTCAAAGAAAACGCTACAGCTCCAGGAACCCGCACTGCTCCCGTGGAAAGGCGGTCGCAACTGCGCAGGCCACTGAAAGTCCTGTGCTCTGCTGGCCAATCTTGGATGCCTGTGTTTAGGGTACGCTATTCCCCCAGTCTTGGCATATAAAATATATCAAGATACCAAATTCTTAGGGCAACTATATAAAGATATTGAAAAAATTGAAAGACAAAATATGAATAAGCCAAAACATGTGAGATCCAACGTAAAACAACCAGTGGAAAACGCTGGCTATCGTCCCACAGTTCCGGCCAGATTGCCACCTGCTGTCCCTTGCAAACCTGTGTGAAACCAGTTGAAATGAATTGAAATGATGGGATATATGGTTAAATGTCCTCCATTCAATTCACAAATGATGGGATATGTATTATAGTTCAACTGTTTTTTCTGGCTTTATGTCCTCCAAAAAACAAAATAGAAACGAAAAGTTCACAAAAATCATAATGTGCTTAAAACAATCTGATCAACCATCAACCCTTCCCTTTTTGATTTGGTGCTTAAATACCACCCATCTTAAGGGCGCGCTAAAAAAAGCATCGCCTGCAAGCTCCATGAGTTGATCCACACTGAAGCCCGGTGAGGCCATCAACTCCTGAGATGTTTTTCACCGACGGAGCTGGGAGGCCCCCCAGTGATGTTAGTTTGTTAACAAAGGCCCCAGTAACTAGTTAGTTATTTGCGTACCATAAACCATAGTTATTGGAGTTATAAACCAACTTGGCTATCTTGGGGGCCTCACATTGTTGAACATTGCAAGAAAATCACCGTGGTTTCTAAGATTTCACCTAGAAACATAGAGCTTTGAGAATGTCTAAGCTACAAAAGTTCGGAGGTGTTGACGAAGTTTACTGAGCAAAACAAAACAGATAAAAAACAAGGACCAATGAATCTAAAATGCTGCGCTAGTGGCAACGAGGATTTCCAGTCAGTACAGAAATGGAGGCTGTTTTTTCAATGGGAATCTGAGCCATTTGCTGACATTCGAATGGTGAGTTGAATGGAGGTTTTAATTTGCAAACTTTACAAAAAAACATCGTATAGTAATTATGGGGGTTTCCTGATACCCAGAAATGGATGGTTTGTTTAGTTTGTTTGCTGAAAATTCCATCTTTTTTAATGGTCATTTGGGGGTACCCCCCATGGAAATGGAAACCTCCATGTAAGCTGATACAAGCGAAGAAATGATGGATCATTGGGTTTTAGTCCATGGTGAGTGTGCGAAAAGTGATTTTACGCAGGAGACACGCACCAACCGGGGTTGGAAAGCCATCACCGATGGAATATTTTCGCAGCCACCTACCTACCACAATGATATGAAACATAGCGGAATGTAGCTACAAATCTACCAATGCTCAAGTTGCTGGGCATACCAATAAAACTGGGTCCTTCACCACTGAGTAGATGCGCAGTCATTTTTGCACATGCCATACTAGCTAGCTATATGCTGTCTACCCAGCATTTAACCCTAGCATCCTGCTTGGATAGCAAGAAGCAAGAAGTTAGCAAGCATGGTTAGTAAGTCCCCCAACCTTGAGATATCCCATTTATAGCTGGATCATGAGTTATACCCATGACTATCATGCCTAGGACCTAATTCTTTCCCAATTGTTTCCAGGTGATTTCCCACTAGCCAGACACCATGGTCATCTTGGAAACAGCATCTCAACATCCCAAGTGAGTTTAAGCGATCCTCATCCACAGCGATTGCCTCTTTCTGATTCAAGAGACGGCCACAGGCGCCCTGACGAGGGCTTCTGATGTTTGGAGAAATAACCGGGCTTTGGTAGTCTAAATGCTAATGATTTAAACCAAAAACACGAATGTACACACTTTTTTGTGGAGCATGTACAGGAAACCATGGTAAAATATATAAGTTTGTCCAATAGTCGCATACTGCGAATTGGGTTTCCAGCTTTTGGGGAAAGAGATGGTTCACCAGTGGATGGAATGATGGAATGGGATACCAAGCCAAATTGCAGGTTCATACCACTCTGCCCAGTTTCTGAACTAGTTCAATTAAATTCAAGTAGATGATCTATTGAATCGATTGGTCACAAAATGTGGTGCCGGCCAAGAAACCTTTGTTGGGTATATTTATCCCCCAAGAATCGAGTGAACTCTCTTGTTTTCCTCCCACATCAGCAGTACTCAGTGGTGCTGCAATCATCCCACGAATACGCTTGAAATGAAAAAGATCTACCCTCTGGTTATCTAACGTAGCCATGGAAAATCACCATTTTTAATAGGTAAATCATCATTATCATCTATAAATGGTCCATTTTCCAGAGCTACTTTAAATAACCAACGATCTAAAAGCAGCAACCACTCAACTATTTGATTGATTGCACATGAAGGCGTTGGTTTAATCAACTATACCAATTGATAATAAATTTGATATATATATATATAATATACACCCTCTGGTTTTTTAACATAGCCATGGAAAATGGCCCATTTATAGATGGTTTACCTATTACAAATGGTGATTTTCCATGGCTATGTTAAATAACCAGAGGGTAAAACCAACAAATACCATCAACTATTGCTTCGTATCCCAAGCCTATTCGGCTCGTTGAATCCACATATCAATTGATGGCAAATCCTGGATGCGCGAAATGGTGGGGAAAAATCTCCACTTCTTCATTGGGTCTTTGATGTTCCGTACTTCAAAAGTCTGAAAAAGCAACAAACATTGGCTTCATTGGGTTAGTGATGACATATCATGAAAATCATTTTTTTTTATTTCCCATGTTTCATTGATTTCATTGGTTTCTCCCGTGAAAAAAAGTCCCTGTTTTTGATAACCAAAACCCCCGGTTTTCAGGGGCCGGCGACGACAACAACCCCCTTCAGCCCTTCGGAAAATGGCCTCCATAGGCTCGCGGCCTTTGATTTACTGATTTACCAAGAGGAAAATGGGTGGATTTTCCATCGTTTGTTAATAATGGTTAATAATGGTTAATAATGGTGGTTATGGTTGACCATTATGGGAATTTTAACCATTGCTGGTTAGTGGTTGAGCTACCCCTCTGAAAATTGATGGAGTTCGTCAGTTGGGGCTACTATTCCCGATGGAAAAATAAAAGCCATGTTCCAAACCACCAACCAGTTGTTCTATGTTTACCAGAGGGATATTGGGATACAACTTGTTGATTGGCTATTTTTGGTGAGATATTTCTTGGAATTGTTTACCACTATTTTGGCAATATAGTGGTGGATATGAGCAACTCATATCATCAATGGCAATTTCATATCGATTTATGAGAACGGAAGGAAACCTGATTTCACAATGGCTTGAATCCTGATTTAACCTCTGTGGTTGTATGGTTCCCTACTATTCTTGGGGAGGTTTGAATCCAAATGTAAGCTTCTCAGGGCGGTGCCCACATAGGCAAGCTTGAATCAAGATTCAAGTATCACATTCTATGCCTGTGCTCTGGTTGCTCTTAAATCTTGATGTTAGCCTGGTCTTTCTGGTGTACATTTGGTTGGTCGTGAATCTGGATGTGAGCTCTGCAATGCATGGTTTTTAAAGGTTTGAATTCAGATTCATTCCTTTCTGGAACCTTTTTCTTCAGGTTTGAATTCAAATTTATTCTTTCTTGGAGTTGTTTTCTGTGGGATTGAATCCGGATTGAATACCACATATGTGTGCATTTTAGGTGAGGAAAGGGATGCTCTTTCGTCATGGCCGTTCCTTTCTCGAGTGTTTACACATCTCAAAGAGATAATGTTGTACCGCCGAAGGGCGGGTAGGCAAGTAGATGTGCCCGCTGATGACAGAGAAGGCGCTGCCTTGCATGCTTTGCTAGATGGACGCGGCAACGTGGAGGATGTTGTGCCAGCAGCGCCTGAGCCAAAACCGAAGCCTAGAGTCAACAAAGGCGGAAGCGTTTCAAATGGATTCATTTCCATGGGTAAACATGACTTGAACGCCTGTACAATGGATTTATCTATGGTCACATTGGGTTTTACACCAACTTGAAACTGGGAGGCCCGTCCTGCAGAAATCTTGAATCAGCTGGTTGTGAACAAAAATCAACCCACAGTATGTTTCATTCATGATACAATTAGATGACGCTATGAGCATTGTAATCAATACATATCTTTATACCCCTACTGAATACCACAAGCACTTGGCTAGATTGAACCTTGCAGGTGAGAACAAAAGACGAGATTGGCAGGAATGTGCTAGGGAGGAGATTCCAGCAGATGAGTCTTTCAGAGCTTCGGCACAACGGTGGCTAGCAAACAAGAAAATCTTGCATTCTTCCTTGAGCACTTCGACGGACAAAGGGTGGCGAACACTCGTAGCCCGATGTTCCCGATGTGCGGCATGTTCTAAGGCATGGTGCTTTCGACAGCTGCCTCCTTCGTCACTTCTTGTGGAACATGCTGGGGAGTGCAAAGGTCCTTTGAATCTTGAGAAAGTGAACCAATTCAATGCCCAAGAATTTGCTCAAAAATTTACTCCTGGCCGTGCTCTGGTGGAAATGCAGGATATTCCTGTGGAGCAACGTTCTTCGATTAACCAGCTGAAGAACCGGAGACTGCTTAAGAAAGGCAGAGGTGACAAACCGCCTCCGGGCATTGATTTGCTCAGGGAGCTTTCAGTTGTTTCAGATGAAACCGTGTCCATTCTCCTCACTATTCCCCCACCAAATATGGCCAAGAATATGCTACAGCATCTCCAGTTTAGGATCCTGAAATGGCCATTTTGGTCATCTCTACGTTTGGGGGCGCCCAGTTGGTTGATGTTGTTTGATGCTGTTTGATGTTGGTTTATAAACCTCTTATTGCATCACACTCGCACATCTTCAGATTGACAACTCAGCTCTTTTTGACACACAGCGGGGTTGTCGTCGACTGCCCGTACGGCAGGGTAGGCTCAATTGGCACCAAAATTTGACAAGAATTGGAGATGTCACAAAAGGTGTGCCTGGGCCATGCTAATCTTCTCTGTATCGTGAGGCCGTCATGACTTGGAACTGTCAAGGCCATGCTAATCTTCTCTGTATCAGGGGGCCATCATGGCTCCGAGCTTTCTGAGTCTTCGACCGCAGGCATTTTGCGGTATTTGGTGATGAAGACTTTTAAACGTTGAAGAAAATGGATGAAGGCGACTAGCTTGGCTAATCGGAGCTCATCAAGGCACAAATTGACAGATCGGATGGCCTGGTTCAGATGAAGGCGAGGCTGATCGAAGTTCGTGGGAAGCTCATTGGCCATGGTCTGCAGGCAGTCGAGGTTGGCCTGCAGGCGAGCTTCGCAGCCCTCGATGAGCAGCACAGGTCGCAACAGCAGCTGCAGCGACGGCGGCATGAGATCAGGCACACAGGGAAAATTGAGTCGGACACACGTGGTCTGAAGGATAAAATTGTATGACATATATCATTAGATACGGTCAACTGCAAAGCCAACCACAGTGTTGGCCACATGATACATGCGCACTCCTTTTCGACCAAGAAACAATACAAAAAGGAGTGCTTCGTCAACTTTCGAAATAGAGCTAACCTTTCCTGATGTTGCCAAGATCACATGGGACATGTATGCCGAGAATGAGACAGGAGTGAACAAAATTGAGGGGTATAGGGTGGGTGGGACGAAAATAAAAAGAGCTGAGCCCGACTTCAGGACAACATGAATCTGACGATGCGACAACTGGACATTCCAGTTTCAACGTTTGATGCAATAAGGGTTTATCCTTACAGGAGAAAGCTCTTATTGCATCACACTCGCACATCTTCAGATTGACAACTCAGCTCTTTTTGACACACAGCGGGGTTGTCGTCGACTGCCCTCCCCTATTTCATTAGTCGACACATCGCCAACTGTTGATGACACATTGTCACAAGGGCTTGCTGCTATTGGATTGTATACATTTCAAGCATCACGGCTCGAGTCCAGGAGTTCGTTCAGGGCACAGTCAATGTCCAGTTCTACCCTCAGTTCTTTACGGAAGCCAGCAAGTTCACCCCGAGAAGGTGGATCTGCAATGTTGGCAGCTGAAGGAACTCGTTCGTACCAGACAAGTGCTTTGAGCGAATATTCCCATTCAAGAACTCCATTGATGATTGCACCATCCAATCCAAGCCCACTCTTGCCAGAGATTATACGACCAAGCACACCATCATTGTCAAGGAAGACTACCACTCTATCATTTGGCTGGATGGCTGCAGATGGAAGTAGGATGTGTCCTCCCAGCCAGGCCGCCAGGGCTTCAAGCTCAAAGATGATTGTGTCCTTGTTGAGGGGATTCAACCTCGCGGCTTGATCCCGAGATATCTGTGCCGAGAAGTACGAGAGCATGGTTCCACTCCCATCAATCAAGACACCACCAACACCACCACATTGATCTTCGTAGCAGGCATCAGTGTACAGATGGAAGACACGGCCGTGGCTGGCATCAACCATCCTAGGCTCTCCGCAGATGACCCGATCTCTAATGAACTCCAAGCTGGCCCTTAGTTCCACATCGACTGCTGTCTCACCCATGGCATGTTCCCAACGCCCAAGGTGCTGCATGTGGAGACCTGTTAGGCGCCCATATATCTGAGCCTCTGCAAACACCAGCCGGCCCCTCAGGGCCCTCATCTCAGTTGCTGCCAAGGTCCCCCTGGACAAAATTGCATCGATGCTGGCCACCAACTCCTTGACCCTTGCTTCAACATTGCTGACTGCAAAGCGACCCAGCCTTGACTCGTTGAGGTCAATCTGTACCCCCAAAATCTTAGAGATCGCCAGGAAGTCACCCTCTTTCTCCGAGGAGGTCTCCCAGCCCAGGAGTCTGAACAGCAATTGCTGTGCCATGTCAACATGCCTGATTTCAGGTGAAGATGCAACCAAGTAATAGTCATCGAAGAAGACCGTCCAGTGCAGGGCGAAGATCGACACCCCAATCCTCCAGATGGCGTAGGAGGTCCGGCAGAAACCCATGACCGCCGCCCTGGCGCCAAAGGGCAACACAAGGGTCTGGAAGGCTCTCGGTTGCCCATCCGTCGGACACAGAACACACAAGTATGCATCTCTTGTTGCCTCCTCCGAAAGTGGCAGGTTTTTGTAGGCCTTCCTCAAGTCAATTGTCTTGGCCCGCAACTCCTCTCTGCCCCAGGCTTGATCTCGAAACGCCAGGGCCGCAAGTATGGCATCCACACCCATGGGCTGTATCGCCTCCTTGCAGGAGTTGGTGGAGTTCACAAGACTTTCAGAGAAATCATCAATCGGTCGGACCTTGGTGATCCTGCTACCATCGGCCAGGGTTGAGGTTTGCTTGACACCGAACCTCCTTGACAACACCGCATCTTGTGGAAGTTGGTCCATTGAAAGGGGGCCACGTAACCAACCCCTGTCACGCTCCTCCATGGTGATTTTGTACACCTCCTCGGCAACCATAGGCTCTGGAGCCCTCTTTGTGGCCTCCCAAATGGCCGCACGAGCAGTGCTGGACATCTCTCGCACCTGTTGAGGGAGCAGAGTGGCATGGGTGGCCTTTCCAGGATAAATGGACCCCACAGGGATGTCGCCCATGAGATCAAAGCCACAGGCAATGTTCGAAGCAAGTCCAACATCTGGAGATCCCGAGGCAACTATCATCTCATGGAAGAGCCGTAGGTTTTTCTTTGCAAGATTGTCACGAGCATGGGCTGGCGAGTCTTCTTTGCCATCCACCCCCATTGCATCTAGTTCTTGGGCCCTGCTGATCCACCTCCTCATCTGCTCTGATCGCTTGATGGCTCTGTCAGCAGTGGATCTCAGGGCTTCGTCTTCAAACATGTTTTTGAGGACCGGGTGAACTCCATCAAGAAAGTGACCAGGATGGGATCGGCCTGCTGCTCTTTTGATGAAGGCTTCATGCGTCCAGGCGACCCCATAGATTGTTTCCCATTGATCGGACTCCGCCTTGTCCCCAATTTGGTATGGAGGCCTGATCCGTTTGGCTTGTGCAGGTATCAAGGGCACTGAAGGTGTGAAGGAGCACTGCTTGGGCAGATGTAAATCTGTACTGCATTTGATGGGTAACTGCAACAAGGCTTGTTGAGGACCCCGCACTGTGATGAGGTTGGCATATTCCCGCATCAGGGGTCTAAGTTTCTTGCCCCTTGGTTGGATGCCAGTTGCTGCACGGCTGGCTTGCACCAAAGGAATATCTGTATCTGTGCCAAGCTCTAGTGCTGGTTCAACAGCACCATATTCCAGGAAGCACCTCTTGAGGCATTGCGCCCAGGCTTGACAAAGTTGGTGCGGGTACTCGACCTCAGAAGCTGTAGCCCATTGCCCTGTCGGAGCGATGCCCCATCCTTCATGGTCATGAGAGTTGTCACACTGTAATGCCAAGGGCAACAAGCACCGGTGATTGCACAGGAGTTTGGTGCGCTTCCTCCTTGTAGCTCCATACATGCAGTGGTGGAAGACGACCTCATGAAGTTGGAGTCTCACCAGATGTTTCTGCATATGTGATGTGTTCCAGGCATGGCTACGTAGTGGGTTCTCAATGGAGGCTATGATGCCCCGTTGGGTTGCCCAGGCCATGATTTCACTGCACAGTAGATATAAGCAATTGGCTGTGGTAACTCTGTCAAGGGCAACTCCTGACAATGTTGGTAACCCGTCTGGATGGGCATTGGATCGAAGAGGCGGAGGATTATACCGCTTACCCTTCTTGATCTCGCGAGCCCTGCTGGAGGTACCACAAGGAGGTCCCATGTGAATTGCTACCACATTGTCATTGTCAAGTATCTTCCAAAGCAAGCATTGGCCCGTTGTTTCGGCCAGATTGATCCTGATGATGGGTGCCTTCACCTGTTTCGTGACGTGTGCATCGACACCCAGAGATTGTGTCATGCCCAATTTGCGGACAGCGGCAGTGAACCCACCTGTTCCGGAAAAAATTTCAATGACCAGCAATTGAGAGAAGGGCTTGCCCTTGATGCGACTGGCCAGTTGTGAAGAAAAATCATCTGTACACGTCTGTTTCCGCTTGACACTTCGGCCTGCAGATTGGTCATGCTGTTCTGTGCTTACAGCCTGTCTGTCGCGATTCGCCACAGGAAGCTTGGCAGAAATTTCTTGCTGCATTGCTTGACCACTGGGATGTTGATGAGCAGCACAGTCTGTGGTCGCGATGTGCTGCTCGCCAGTGGGGAGTCAACCCACCGGCTTGTTTGGGCACTCATGAGCAGGGTGCTGGCCCAGGCACCGCATGCAGAAGTGTGCCCCTTTCATGCACTCTTTGCCTGCCTCCGCATAGGAGCATCCTTTGTCAAGATTGTAATTGTAGCACAGACGCTTGCCATTCTTCATGTTTTGGTGAAGGCCAACAAGTTCAGCCGGCATGCGTCCTTTGCTGCTCTTGGTCTTGCCTCTGCCCTTTCCCTTGGCCTTGCCGCCACCAGGCACCTTGTTGCTCGGCGTATCCTTCTTGACTGGTTGTGGCTTCGGGGGCACAGGCTTGTCTGGCTTGCTGGTGGCTGCTGGCAAAGGCATCATGTGGAAGACCACGGTGGGATCTGTGCGCAGTGCATCAAGTGCTGCATCCAGCGGCAATGTGCCATCCGCTTGCCGTCTGAGACTGGGCACAAGCTCTGCCATCCTCACCCATGCAGCTCTGTCGGCACGGAGGATCTGCTCGGTGGTCGGAGATTTGTATCCCCCTGGCGCTGCAATCTGCGTAGCATCCATGAGAAATCGGTGCCACCGCTCCATGTTCTTGAAGGAGCAGACCCCCATCAGATCGCAAGCCAATGAGCGCCGAGTGAGCGCTTGGAACACCTGTAAGTCCCCTTGTAGGGTGCATCGATCCTTTCGCTCCACGTCTTTGACCACCAGGTTCGATTGATCCAGGATGAGCTCCTTGCCCGGCTTCTCCTTTGCAACTTCAGAAGCTCTCGTGGTGAACCGGTGCGGTTCCAGGTAATGTGGAACGTTTGCTTCTACCATCTTTCCAACGTAGGAGTATGATTGGTGGGAGCATTCCAATGGCCCAGTGAGCTCCATCCCTGCAAGTCGGGCTCTCTGGGCTTCAATCCTCTGGGCTCGCTCTGCTGGGACAAGTTCTGATGTTCTGGTAGATTCTGTCCCTGCCAGAATGTGTTTCACCTGTGCCGCACAAAGTGTTTGTGCATCAAACATGAGCCTCCTGATTGAAGCCAGCTGCCCTACTGTGACTAAATCTGGATCATCGTGGACCAACGATTTCAGGGATTCATCTTCCGGACTGGTTCCTGGTGTCGAAATGGAGAAGGCTAATTTGGACAGATTGGTCAAGCCCTTCGCCTTGAGTCTGTCCAACTGTTCTGTTGTGATTCCATGCTCCAGTGCTCTCGCTTCAAATGCCGCTGGAGATTCCAGGATTGTTGCCATGTCGAAGAGCTAAGATAGTTGAAGAAAATCTTGTACTGAAATTGACATGTCATGATGCACTATCAGTATTGCACCTGGATCAAAACATTTTTTTTTTGTTTTTTTTGGCTGCGGCATTGATGCACATATCATCATGCCAGGTCAGGCGGATTGCAAGAAACGACATGAATGTTCTGCAATCGACATGCATGCACATCGCATGATCCAGACCAACAAGTATTGGCGCACTTTTTTTTTCCGCTCAATGTTTGATGCAATAAGGTTTATCCTTACAGGAGAAAGTTCTCCTACTGACGCCTCGAGCGCTTGACCACGGCTTCCATGTTCTCAAGGTCATGGTCGCGAGTTCGGCTGTCGACTCGCCTTTGGCAATTCTGACATCTCATGGACTCCACCACAAGTCTTTCAGAGCACTGCCGATACTCCTGGGTCAACTGTCGCCCACATGTGAAGGCCGTGCCAGACCAGGATGCGTAGTGCACCACCTTTGATTTCTTGTGCTGATACATCTTCGGTATGCTTTTCTGGGCAGACGCATGGGCTTCTGGCATGTCCTTTGCCTGTTCCTCCAGCGTCTCTGTTGCACAGCTGTCAGCCTCGGAGTCGCTCGAAGAGCTGCTATCATCTGAGTTGCAAGAGATTGTATCCACTGCCTCTGATGGCTCCATGGCTGCAAGAACTGCTGGGATCCCAGGTGTCTCGAGGTTCCAGCTCTCAGCGAGTGATCCAGGAGAGTACTCCCCTTCAGGTGCCGGCAAGGGCACATCCGTCACCAGGCCAGGGTCCTGTGCTGGCGCAGGATTCACTTCATGTTCTTCCCTGCGAAACATGCCCGACCGAGATTGGTCTGGTTGGAAGTGACCTCGTCTGATGTCACGGAACATTGACTCCAATACCCTCAAGGGGGCAGACTGGGTGTCCCTTGCATACACCTCAGCCACCCCCTTGCGGATCTGGTGATGGCCCAATGCAAGTCTAACTTCAGCCTCCACGCCATACTTCGACAACATGGCCAGTGTTGTAGCCTTGCAGCCATGAGGGGTGAAGCCAGATGCGTCAAACTCACAGGGCAGTAAGATCTGCTTTATCCATCTGTTGATTTCGCCTGATGTGGTCGGTCTGCCGGTCCATGCTCCCATCTGGTCAGGTGCAGGCAATAGTGGACAATAAGGATCCCACTTGCCCATGTCCAGACCGACCTCCTTGCCAATCTTGATGAAGGTCTTTCCCCACGAAGTCGGTCCCAAACCCTTCAGAGGGGCCACCAAGGGCAGATGGGAACCTAGGCGGTTGCCCGTAGCCCGCATCTTGTGGGACGCTGAGTGCATCTCCAGGAAGCCAATGCTCTCCTCCTTGTTCGGAGGCACCTCGTCAATGAGGATGGAGGCGATGCTCTTGAGGTCTCCAAATCTGGCCCGGGAGTATGTCGCAAACAACACGACTCCAACTGCGTACCGGTCGACTCCGGCAACCTGAGAGTCCTCAAGCAAAGCTTCAAGGAACAGGAGAGCATCCACTGTCAGCACCGTGGATTGTCTGCGTAATGGCCTGTTCTGTCCTGCTGCTCGCATGATGCCTGACACCCAGGCCGATTTGAAAGCCTCCAGATCACATTCGAGACCCACAACGTATTTTGAAAACTTGAGTGTCTCCAGGAAACCTGTGTACTTCGAGAAAGTGGCATCATGGTTTCTCAAATGTCTCACATAGTTTTTGACGAGCTCCGACGTCACCGGAAACGGAGGGCGTCGAGCCTCTTCTGTTGCCCACTTGATGTACTGGCCCAACTGTCCAAGTCGTTGCCGGATGGTTGCAATGGCTTTTCCTCCAAGGACATCCCTGACCACCGACAACCGCTCTTCATAGGTTAGGTCCACAACATTGACCCCAAGGTCGAACGCCCTAGGTTCGATGGAGACCACTGCCTCCCATTTCTGAATCAGAAGGAGGAGCTGCTCTGATTCTGGGAGATGACAAGTCCTCTTGGAATTGAAGCTGATTGCATGTTCGAAGGCAGTGGCTTTCGGCTGCACAATCACAACACCTTCCGTTCTAACATCACCACTGGGTGGCTCCACATACCCCAATACGGGTCTGATCGGAGGAATGATTGGTCTATTCGGCTCTCCAAAAACCATTGACAATGCTGGCAATTCCCAGGGCATGGATATGTCAGGAGCCGACGCACAACTATGATGACATTCTTCCAACATTGCATGCAATAGCACCCTCTCACGTTCAGACAAGGGTTGAACTGCTTCAGGATGGCCCGTTTGGAGCGAAGCATGTGCTCCCATGGGGGTAACCTGTCCGATTGAAAGATGTCCAATCAAAAGATATCTCATGAATCAAGGAAACTTGAAGCATCCAGACATCCCTGTGCACTTGTGGTGCTCAGCATTCCAGCCTGCAGCTGGGAGTCACCGCTCGGTCCTCGGCACAGTGCCTCTGCCGCGCAACCACGTCTTCAGCTCCTGCCAGTGAAGCCGGCAGGCTGCCCTCAATGCACATTGCATGCATGTAGGACATCCCTACATTCTCGCCTGGTCAGGACCTCCTGCCTCACAACGAATCTAGGCCTGAACGAAGCAACACTATCAATCAGCCCAAAAGATAACTGAATCAGCAGAGCAATTGAGACACCCTCAATCTGCCCTGAGCACATGGCACCACCGGGTCTGATCCCACCTGAAGCGACGCCGGGTGTGCTGACATCAAATGTGAGAAACATGGACAGGGTGGAAAATACAAAACACCAAATGAGGCCGGTGCAAAATGAGCTCCAACCACCTGTGCCAACATTCGGATGAGCATGTTTTCTTGTGCTGGACATCTCAGCAAGGACATGCAAAAGAAAAATAGGGAGGGACATCCCCACTCTATTCTGAGATCATGACGCCACCGGGTCACGTCCAACCTTGAACATTGTGATACATCAGCATATCAATCAAGGCGTGGTTGCATGACAATCTGCATAAGATTCAGTTGAGGGTGGCACGCCGTAATGCTCACCACCTGCACCAACATCCGGGCAAACTGGGTGACATGTCATGGACATCCCGACAAAACATGTGCCACATCGCAACAATTCGGCGCTAGTCACCTGTTCCAAGGCCCATGCCTCCACGTGAATGGACGTCACAATCACTTGACAGGGCCTGGGACAGTTGACAATCAACATGGGGGCTCCATTATACAACTAGGTTCACATCCATGCAATTTCGCAAATGGGGTAAGTTTCAAAAACAAATTGGCAGGGGAGATTGAGTCAATGGCCCCCAGGGTGTCAACGCGTCACCGAAAATCACTTAAGCCAAACCAGGTTGAAATACATCGACATGTGACATGCCATGCCATCAATGCAGACATCCTGCACTTGCAGACACTCTGCAATGGTCAACCGGGTCAGCTACTCACATTTTGCCAAAAACACAGGTGAGACGTGGGCTTTGCCATCGAAGCAACGACACTTATGGTCGCAATCCATGAGCAGGAAGTCTAAAGGGCTGTGCCACGATCCTCCAAACACCTGCAAGATTGCACATCCACCATACGGCCAGGGTTGGGTCAGATATTGCAAAACCCCATTGCCCCGGCTGTCCAAAACCACTGTCTTGAAAAAGTGCAAGGCTCGAGCAATGATTGCTAAACGGCATACCTAACTGATCACAAAAGCTGTCCATGCCGAGCCCTGTCAATCCTTCCAAAAACCACTGTCAAGGCAAAGTGCAAGGCTCGAGCAACGATTGCAACCAGTCAAAGTTCAGTCATCAAAGACCTTGCCTCGCCAACCCCCATTCTGTGGAGGCAAGGGGACGCTCAATCCCAGGAGGTCCGAATAGGAGCTTCAGCTCGCAGCACCTTCTGGCGCTTGATCGCCCTGACGTCGTCAGTGGTGAGTTGGCCCAATCGCTCTTTGAGCAGGCCAAAGGCTGCGCCAGCTGCGTCCTCGTGCTGCATTTGTTCGAACTGCCCCTGGAGCTCCAACAGCATGTAGAGCAGCTTGTGGTCCACCTTGCGAAGGGTTTCGTCGCCAACGGTGGCAGCACCTGTCGATGGGACAGGGGTGGCAGGTGCCACTGAAGCTGCTGTGTCATCCCCATGGTCGGGCTCATCGTCCACATCGCCAGGAGAGGCTTTGCGCTTGGACACAGGAGGTGTCTCATCCCGGACCCACAGGCACACGGCCTCCAGACGGCCAGGGGCACAGGTGTGCCATTCGACCGACTCACGGACTTCGGCCAACGTCTGGTCCTCCACGAAGGTGAAGAGCCCGTGGACTGCAATGTCCGGCAGCGCGGCCTCCTTCGGGACATAGATGACATTCGTCTCCAAAAATCCCTGAGGAGCACTATGAACCTCTTCCATGGCGGTGCAGAAAACGGAGATGTGGGCGAAAATAAAAAGAGCTGAGCCCGACTTGAGCCAAAATGGCTACGGAATAAAAAGAGCTGAGCCCGACTTCAGGACAACATGAATCTGACGATGCGACAACTGGACATTCCAGTTTCAACGTTTGATGCAATAAGGGTTTATCCTTACAGGAGAAAGCTCATAAACAAACGTAAACTATAATAGTTGTAATTACCATAAAGCCGAGTTGTTGGACAAAAACTTTCATTACAACTTGGCTATCGTTTAAGGGCCCCCACCTTGTAGTGATGACAAAAAATACAACCACCATCTTGTAATCTGATTGGTGGTTGAATCAGTGATAGATAAGATAGTGAATTGTCCAAACCAAAAGATACTTGAAGACAGCAACTTGCAAAAAAAAAATAGAGATTTTTTAGAATAGGGCTACCCCCAATTCATCTATTTTAAAAAAGGGATTGTCCATGAAATCTCCAGCGGGCTACCCCCATGACTAGAAATCAAGTCGCCCCGCGCTCCACCAAGGCACCACGGAACCAGGGGCACCGGGCTCCGGGCGAGGTTCCAGTTCCACTGGCTGTTGGTCGATGGCTACGGCACGTTGGTTGTTGCCTAAGACTCCACCCTTTAAGGTTATCTATACCTATGGTTGCTGGTAATGCCCCAGTTTATGAATACGTGGTTTTTCTGATTTTCATAGAAAATTCAGAAAACTGTTTTGCAAGTAACCCACCATAGTCAGTGTTTGATAAATCCATCATTCTCCCCATAATTATATATATATAGTAATAAAATTGATAATAATGTGGTAAAATGAACCCATCCACATAGATGGATGAGGCGGTACGGCGGTACAACCCATCACTCATCCCACTCAGTCCGGTGCTTCGGTGCTTCACCCAGTGCACCCAGCACCTCCATTTCCGCGCCATGGATTCGCGTTTCCACTGCTCCCGCATCGTTTCTGTTGCGGCTCGGACGCCAACGCTGCGGACGAACTCCACACGTTGCGCCTTGGGAGAAACTCTTTCAGGATGTTGTACATGCTATTCGCATCCACATATGTATGTATGTATGTATGTATGTATGTATGTATGTATGTATCTATGTATCTATGTATCTATGTATCTATGTATCTATGTATCTATCTATCTATCTATCTATCTATGTATGTATGTATGTATGTATCTATCTATCTATCTATCTATGTATGTACGTATGTATGTATCTATCTATCTATCTATCTATGTATCTATCTATCTATCTATCTATGTATGTATGTATGTATGTCTGTATGTATCTATCTATCTATCTATCTATCTATCTATGTATGTATGTATGTATGTATGTATGTATGTATGTATGTATGTATGTATGTATGTATGTATGTATGTATGTATGTATGTATGTATGTATGTATGATGTATGTATGTATGTATGTATGTATGTATGTATGTATGTATGTATGTATGTATGTATGTATGTATGTATGTATGTATGTATGTATGTATGTATGTATGTATGTATGTATGTATGTATGTATGTATGTATGTATGTATGTATGTATGTACCTATCTATCTATCTATCTATCTATCTATGTATGTACGTATGTATGTATGTATCTATCTATCTATCTATGTATGTATCTATCTATCTATCTATCTATCTATGTATGTATGTATGTATGTATGTATGTATGTATGTATGTATGTGTGTGTGTGTCTGTATGTATGTATGTATGTACGTATGCATGCATGCATGCATCTATCTATCTATCTATCTATCTATCTATGTAGGTAGGTAGGTAGGTAGGTATGTAGGTAGGTATGTAGGTAGGTAGGTATGGTATGTATGGTATGTATGGTATGTATGGTATGTATGGTATGTATGGTATGTATGTAATGTATGGTATGTATGGTATGTATGGTATGTATGGTATATTGTATGTATGATATGTATGATATGTATGATATGCATGTAATGTATGTAATGTATGTAATGTATGTAATGTATGTAATGTATGTAATGTAATGTAATGTAAGGTAAGGGAATGCAATGTAATGTAATGTAATGTAATCTACAGGATGGGGCCCCATAGTTAGCTAAGTTGGTTTATAACTATAAAAACAATAGTGTATGATACTTATAACTAAATTTAGATGGGGTTATAAACCAACTTATAACTAGGGGGCCCCATCCTGTATGTATGTAAAAAAGTAAGTATGCATGTATACATGTATACACGTATATTATATATGTATAAAAGTAAGTATGCATATAAGTATATATATTTATATATGTCAAAATACATGACGGTTTCCGAAAATGGGGGTACCCCTTCGCATCATCCAAGTCATGGATGACCAAACTATAGTATTGAAACACGCATGTGACTTGGGGATTCCCCCATGTAGGTGGTTGGTTTGATCCCTATGTCTCCCTAGTCATCACCATTAAATCACCATTAAACCGTGGATTTACCCTGCAACTTGCCGGAGCCTCCGTGCGCTCGGGTTCGACGACATCTTCTTCCATCTTGATGGTCTTCTTCTTCCCCTGGCCGTTGTGACCAAGCGAAAACAAGCGACCTTCAAAGGGGGGACGATGACGGAGAGGAACCCCCCAAAATCCATCGAAACACCTCCAAATCCAATGGAAGAACGCCAAAAACCCATTGGAAAGGGTGATTTCATGGGATTTTTCGTGGGCATATCATGCAAACATGACGGGACCTAACTAACCGACAACATGATATTTGGGTGTAGACCTGAAAATTGGTTATTTTCCCCCGACAAAAACGTCAACTTTGATCGGGAAAACCAGAATTAAATTATAGTAGTGAAGATTCCCTACATCAAAACTGTCTGCGCAGGGAAATCACTGTTTCTTTCTGGATGTTTAGGGCCGAGGCATCACACTGTACTCGGTTGGGTATTCGAAAGGGGAAATCAACGGAGTTTAACGGAATCACGATACTTGTATTGTCCAGAACTAGTAATGACTTCTTTTCTGAAACATTGGTTCGGTTTGGGTCGGTGAGTGGTACCACTGTCATCCTCTGACCCCCATGGCCTGGAAAATTGTGGCGTACCCGGCGTACCCCGCTATTTTCATCAACCAACCCGTAAAAAAGGTCAACTGGGGATTTCCCCATTAAAGTTTGCATACAACAGATATAGTACATAACCCACAAAAAGATAGGAAAAAAACACAACTTTCAATGTTCTGCATATTGTTAGGATTTGCCATAACCAACGAACAACAGGTTTGGATCACTGAGAGGGAAAAAAGGACGAGCATGTCTTTATTTCAAACTACTGAAAAAATCTGGAAAAAAAACAAAACATGTTCCCTCCATTTCGGATATCACACAAAATCACAGCAGAACATTTCACCAGCGGCCAGGGTCCGAGCGAACTTGCCGACCCATTTCAAACTTGTGGTCTTTCGCACCGAAGGTCTGGGAATCGAAGGTGAAGAGTCGGAGGTGCATCAAAGCGGGGAATGATCCATGATCCATAAACTAAGACCATGGCTCAGTAAAAAAATGAGCATGGACCCGGCAAAATTGGGATTCTTCAGTAAATATATGTAAAATTGAATAAATTCCAATTTAGCATGGATTATTCAGATTTATCAATTTTTAGGCCTCGATAAATCTGAATAATTTTGAGCCATACGCTTAACAAGCGGTCGTAATTCCTGGATCTCACCCCGAAGCTGAGGTGGAGGAATGACCAGCAATAGGATGTGGATTTTCTCCCGAGATTGGGGTAAAACCAGGAATATTTGGCATGCATGTGACTAAGAAGAATACAGACTTGACAAATAATATGACTGGTGATAACCAGTATATATCCAAGAATACCAAAAACGTTGAAACAGCAAGCGTCACACCGATGGGGACGCCCCTATTTTTTTCTGGCTAAACCCATATGAGCAGCTTCAAGCACGCTAATTTGATGATTGCTGTTACCCTAAGGGTTTTTGAAGGTTTGCTAGGGAAGTGGCCCACTTACAGATGCGCAAGTAATCACGTAAGTAGTAGCCTTGTACTGGCATGTAATTGAAACAGCATGAATAGAAAATGTATATATATATATACATATACATATATGATGCAGCCCTCCCAGGTCCCCCCCCCTCCCCCCCAATGGGTATGGGTATACAGGAGCTATGTTCCCCGCCCCCCCTGTGGATGGGTGGGTGGGGGGGTGGTAGTGGTAGTGGTAGTGGTAGTGGTAGTGGTAGTGGTAGTGGTAGTGGTAGTGGTAGTGGTAGTGGTAGTGGTAGTGGTAGTGGTAGTAGTAGTAGTAGTAGTAGCAGTAGCAGTAGCAGTAGCAGTAGTAGTGGTAGTAGTAGCAGTAGCAGCAGCAGCAGCAGTAGTAGTAGTAGTAGCAGCAGCAGGAGTAGTAGTAGTAGTAGCAGCAGCAGTAGTAGTAGTAGTTAGTCGTAGGAATGGCTATGGATATAC